>JAPYZR010000248.1:0-38833 GCA_030522945.1 Trichopria nigra | reverse complement strand
CGAAGCGAGCTACGCGCGATAGCGCGCCAGGGGTCCAGGGGGCGGAGCCCCCGGTGGGGTTGGCGGCCGAAGGCCGCAGGGGCGAAGCCCCTAGTTGTTTTATTCAAATTGTTCATTAAACACAATTAAAAACAATTTTGATTTATCTATAACATTGCAACAATGTAATAAACCGATAGGAACAAGAAAATTTCACGAATTTCGCAATGACAAATTTCGGTACGAAGCCAATGATAACAAATAGCCCAGAATTGCCCTAATATGGCTTTCCAGCATCGGCCAATCAAGATTGAAACTAAACTGGCTAACAGTCGCCGTACTGGGTCTGTATTGGAATGTCAGCACTGACGTAATAGTTACGATCAACGAGAATACTGGACCGTTACATGTAATCTATACTGGGCTGAGACTGGGGATATATTGAAAATCTATATACGGTGAGGTATTACATATCGATACATGCCAATGGGCCATATGTTCATTTCTCATTGTGTTCATCTTAAAGGAAAAGGGGTAATATGCATACAAGAAAAATAATTTAAAAAAATGAAAAACACCATGAAGAATTAATACAAAATTAATATAAAATTAATATAAATATCAAAAATGAATATAAAAAAATGAATATAAAAAAAAGTATTAAAACTCGTTGACAATCATTTCTGATGAAACAAACTGCGACAACAAAACTCTCGTTTTCACTTACATTTCATTAATTTAATGTACACCTATACGTATATACTGCATTGTAATGTCGACGCTCTGCATATTATATATATAGTAATAAGTTTTAGCAACAAAACAATCGAAACATTCCCGGATGTATTTACTACCTAGACCATATCTCGATTACTGTATATATCGAAGTTAGTTGCGCATGTAACGTGGAAGTACCGTGCTCTCTTGTAAATATTGTTCTTTCAGCGAACGTGCATTAATAAACGCACCCTTCCGAGTACTCGGCTCCTTGGATTATATTTCTCGTGCTCGACGTGTACGTAATAGGACGGGAACTTTCATTATGTATAGCAAACAGCGATTGCTACTGGAATGGGTGAGACATTTCGAGAAGAAATCCCCAAAATATATATATATATATTTGTCCGCGGACAAGCTATATACGAAATGCGCGGGACACTACGAGGAGATAAATATAAGTGATTGGCTATGAGTCATAGCCAGCAATCGCTCCGTTACTCGGTTTTTTCGCTTTATACGCCACGAGAAGGGTCAGCAACGTCCTCGGTGTCGAAACTGTCACGGAGTAACTTGTACGTTCCGTACAGACGTCATGATTAACGTCACTCACTGGGGGAACTAGCTCAAATACGAAGTAGGAATGCTAATGTCGCACAGAGCTATTTGCCGATACTTATGCGTGCAATACATTTCTATTGATACACGGCTAATATAAATCTGTACGTCGTTAAATGAATTTAATTTCATCCACGTATTATATGGAATAATAGAGGGGTAATCGTTTATTTCTAAACTCCGAAACGAAGGGGAAACGAAACCTGTTATCGTATATAGTCACGAATTGTCATGCGGGCAATAAAAAATCAATCAATACAGATAAACGCACTCTAATGGTACCCATATACAGAGAAAAAATGTATATTTTCTGTATATTTCATGTTAAAATCCTTGGTTCACTGCGCAAATAAAAGTACATTACCCTCAGCTATATAGGACGTAAAATACACTTTTATGCACGTTTCCCGAGCTTGAATTTGTTATACGATAATAGATGCCGACGAATATTGAATGACAATTGCACGCTATTGTTTTAATCAAAATACAATTAAACATTCTTAGTATTTATCCCCGATTTAACCCGATGTTAAATCGAAAAAACAAAGCCCGTTTCATTTTAAATGCGGATCCCGATGAACATTCATTCGTGTAGACTTGGGCAAAACGATTTTTCGCTTACCTTCGAAGTAGTAAATTTTACACCGCAGTTCGTATCACGTAATGAACGTGCCTTTGTCGACACTTATGCATTACACCACATTACTCCTCTTACGGTTTACGTAAAAGTTCATAGGAATCAGTCAATGTGCGTCGACATGTGCTCCCCTGCAACGTGCGTAAATCCACCCCAGACAAAAATGTACTCTCATCTTGCCCCCGGTCCAGTCTGACGAATACCGAACCACACGGTTAGGTCAGTCTCCCAATCTGAAGTTGTCGAGAGCTACAATCCCTTTTATTACCACCGATGAAAGCGGACTACAGATTAAAACTCTTGATTAGTACCAAATGGACCATTCGGAATGTTTTTCTTGCTCCAACGTTATTCGAGGAGATTTGTTTGGCTGACTTTAACTTTTGGTTTAATTATATAAAGTCGAATAAAACTTTTAGAATTAGCCTAAAAATAATGTATTTTTTTACAGTTCTGTGCGATTTGATATGAATGACACTATAGATAATGTCGATATATTGCAATTATATATCGTAATATATGAACTATTCATATATAATATTTGTTGTTTAAATGGATATTAACGCTCTTCATGTATAAATGCATGTATGCAAATCATACGTGTCCATGCATGCCATTTCTACATAATGAATCGTTTTCTTGGACATTTTCTATGTTCGTTGACCTATACTAATCGATGGAACAATTTTCTAAGTCATATTTCACGCTAATAAGAATTTTTATTATTACGAATTAAGGATAGTATAAAATATAGAGCCTATTATTGTAAAGTGACTATATTTACTTACTAAATATTTTTAAATTACTAAAATATTTTTAAATTTCTAACCTTACTGAAAAGAACATAACCTAAACTAAATTTTATATGTATTCATTAATAATGTATATCATTACTAATTCGATAATTTGGTGTATAGTTTACATAACAAGTTATTTATTTTTATTCCTTGGCCTAATAGAGGAAGTATATCTTTGAATTTATATTATATTTGTGTTTCTTAAAAATTGTTTTAATTGTAGTACTTATTTAAAAAAAAAAATCTTCTATATAATGAGGTGAATTATAATTTTTAGTATTTTAGTTGTTATTGTAAGGAATTGGGAAGAAAAATGGGATTATATTATTGTTTTTTCAATTTTCCGAACGACGAATGATGTCTATTTCAAATATCTTCAAAAGAAAGCATGCCAGTTGGTGTATTTTTCATGCATCTAATAGTTACAGATGATAAACTAACAAAAAAATTAATTTTCACATTTAAAACCAATTTTGGGGTTACTTTGAAGTGATTGGGAATTCATTAAGGAACAACATTTTTCTTAAGGACCATCATAATGTAGATTAGTTTAGTTAACATTGGCATTGCATGTAAAACTTTGAGGTCAAAATAATGGAATAACCTCGCATTTTTTTAGTTTCTTCAGTTTTTTGCAAGCTTCCCTTCAACACTGGATGCTCTTACTTACAATACCTATCTTCGTACTCAGTATACATGCTATACATATAACATTCAACCAATAATAAATGTTCTTAATGATGAATATTCACTTATATGCAAATTAAGGAAAAAGTTAATGCTCAATCATGAATCGGAGCATTACATTTACTGCAACTGTTCGATAAGTATATCTTGTAATAAATTTATTTTTAAGCACTTAACAGTAAGTTTGCGGCGTTTACTGTTGAATAAGAACTATAAATAAACTTGGATCTCGAGAATATAAGATACATCGAATAAACAGTAAGATAAAAGAAGAGTTTTTAACATTCGTCCAATAAAGTAGATATATACATGAAACGTAATACATCTGACCTTTACTTCTGCTCCAAGTATTCATTACATATTTAATGTTATCGAATATAAAATTGAAGGGAATTTTATAACTCAGAGCATATACATGTTTGCTTAAATTTTTAAAGATTTATACGAACAGTATAGTACCGTGTCAATTTCAATTGTAGCACTTCATTCACTTAGTACAACTGTCATGAGTATAGTTTTATATTATAATATCAATTTAAAACAATGAACTTCAATAGTATGCCTTTTCCAGGAACTATATAACAAAGAAATCATAGTTCTTTTTTTCATAAATGTCACATTGATGTTATGTATAGTATATTTTATAATAAATGTAGTGTATGTTCTCCATAAAAATCGACTAGGTTCAAATATTTAAGTTTCGAGGTTCGCTTCTTGTGTAAAGGAGAACTACTACATGTTAGTATTGGAAAACATCATGGAAATCAATTCTGATATTACCGTTGATGGCGATTCGAATATGAACACCTTTTAGTAGTTCGTTTTCGTAACTGATAAAGAAAAAAACAAATGAACCATTATATTGTATTCGAATAATGGCAGGACATTGAAAATTACAAAAAAAATGATGGTTTGGTTCAAAAAAGATAAAAATTTGTTCAGGCACTCATTCTTTAAAACTGTATATAACGCTGATAGTTTATATAGGTTTCTTTAATGAAAAGATTCGCATCCCCTTTTACTCCTACACGTATACGTAATTTTATATAAATGTATTTATATAAATACTGTACTAACGTATTATGTTTAATCCGAGTGACGTGTGACACAATATTAATAAAGGCAATATTTTACACTGCCACCCGGTATGAAACTAACATAACTGCACGTGCTGCACTAATTGAAAGTGGAAGAGCACGAAAGTCGCGTTGATTAAGAGTTCCCAACTGCTCCCCTAGGCAAATGTACATCTACCGAAGAAGGATAATTTCTGAGTGACGAGCATGGAATCTAAATAAAAACTAACCTTTCCGACGCTGCCGGAATGCGCTCCTAATCAAGAACTCGTTGTCGAAATTAAATTGGGATCAATCACGGCGGTTGTACATTTCGAAGAGAAGATTACTATTACATCAGTTCCCCGTCTAACATTGTGAATGGAAACGTATATTTTTAATTACTTATTAAACACTTATTTTACGTTGTAAAGTTTTATAAAAAACATTATTTAATTTTAATTTTTTTTTTTTTTTTTTTTAAGATTAACAAAGTTGTATTAAAAATATTTTAATTTTCAACGAATTTTATAAATCTGTTGGATATTATGGAATCTCCAAAATTGAGACGAATTGAATGCTGATACACGGAAAAAGTATTATTGGATCACCAATAGTATGGATGAAACAACCATAGTTAGTATGATTGCTATAAGAATACTTTTTTTCGTGCACATAAAATATGTCTTACCTGGAACAGCAATAAATTCAAATAAATATTATATATTATTACTCAAATTCATATTTATATATACGAATGATTTTATCATACGAATTGTAATGGTCAATTTGTAAAACGTCCTACATATATTAGGTGCTCATAATCATAAACTTTAGTGCATAACAGTTAGAGTTGACAATAGTAAAATTACTTTTCATTTCAATATATACTTGAATAGCCATTACTATTGTATGTTGATGAACTAGATATGAGTTTTTTATCGTATCTCTTAATTTTAGTCTTTATTACTACTGTATTGATCGAATAATTCATGAATTTATAATTGGTCAGTTTCTGCGAGGATCTCATTATCAAGATAAACACTCGGATTTCTTATACTAGCTGCTTGATCAGAGAAAATTAGAGTATCTGTTGGTTCGTATACTTTTTATAATCTCTCCTATATAATATCGCTTAATGTAAACTTTTCAATAATGTCTGTACTTTTCTCTTTTCTCATTCTGGGAGTATCATGAAACGAATCCAATGGGAGATTATCCGATGGCTATGTGTATTTCTCTGGCATTTATGCAATTATGATAATCGGCTGTAGATCAACGATGCACCGCACTGCGCATTAACAATGACATTTGGACTAACCAGCCTTCACTGAAAAACGTAATATTACTTATAAAATCAATCCGCGAGACCATCACGAGTTCGCAATAACTATCAAACGAAGCGGAATCAAATCGCATTTATACATATATATATATGCGACAGAGTGTATATATGCAGGATCAATAATCGTCCGCTCGGAAACAAGTTTGACCGCTCGACTAGCCGTACGTGAATTTCATTTAAGTATCTATCTTTCAATTACTCAACCCACCGGTAACACGGTCAACGGCGTACCTCCACAACGATTCATTTGAATGGATTAAACTCGTTTAAGCGGACGCCGTTGGCGAAAAAACTTTCCGGGCTACAACGAAAAGCGTGAGCGAATGCTTTTCGATTTTTTTTTTTCAAAATATTTAACTCGACTTGAAACAAAACTGAAGAAATTTGATTTCGTTCCCTTTGCAATTGTAACGAGTCTCACGGGAGCCCGGCCTTAAAACATCAAGCACTGTACTGTTCAATGTGTTCGCAAATAAATGAAACGTTCGTTTCGAAAGTCGATCCATCCAAAATTTTTCCACCAAAAAACACCAAAAACAAATTACCAAAATTACCTACAATATAAGAAAGAATGATTTTTATTTAAGTAGTAATGTATTATTTTATTTAAAAAAGTGTCGGAATGCTTAACTTCAGGTTTGAGTAAATCCGGCAATTACATAATAATCCTTATTGGAACAAAACGCCTTGTTAGCGAGTTTAATACTGAACTCGTCCATTCGCAGAGTCCACTTTCGAAGTTTGTATCGCTTGGAAACGCTTGAGAGAATAGGTAAGGGAACAAATACTATAACTTCGCGAATGTAATAAATAAAGTGATAATGAAGGAACTAACCAAAAGTAATGTAAACTTTTAAGTATTTTCCTCGAGAAGCAAAACATGGGAAAATAGACGTTTATCCTTGGCTGGATATTGAATTTTTGCACGAATTAATTCTTGGAGTAATTTAAACGCAAAGGGAAAATTTATGCGTCTGCAATTTATCACAATTTTAAGGTATTCGTATATTGATTTATTAATTTCATTATTGACAACATTAATTTACTTGACAGGTTCGACAGGTTCTATTACAAAAGGGATGTGACATGTATAGATGTGACATCTGTTATTCGTGCTATATTTGATTGGTGGACTTGGAACATGTACGAAAAATATAATCAAACCGAAAAAAGGAGACGGAACTAATTTAGATTATTAAAAGTTATTATCAGTTAGCAATAAACATATCATTAAAATTACATTTTTTAAATATCACCTTGACGTTTTATTCATAATCAACTAAATATTCATGATAACAATTAAGAAAAATATATTATACTATTGGAGAAAACATTGGAGAGACATACAAAACTTGTACCTCATCGGAAAATGAAGTCTCACGATTACCGACGTACCAACTTGTCCAAAAGGTAAGATGATAATTTTTGACGGCCCAAAAACCGGACACCCATTTTGAACCATATCGGTAACAGCATGGGTTCATTTCCCGAAGAGACAGACTTATTTTACATCACGTATTTCGATAACAATAATAATACATTATTTTTAATTACTATCATGAAAATTCAATTAATTACGGTGTGTTATATTATCAATTTTTAATTCTTACGTGTTCTTTGCGTTAGTATAACATTTTGGTCGAAATAAAAAATAAAACATTTTTCGTTCGAACAAAACGTGCTTTAAAAATGATGAAAGTTGATTTTGTCACTTATAAAATAACTGAAAGTACTTGACTTGAATAAATATTTTTGTCGGGCTTAAGAAAAAAAATATATTAAAAAAAAATCATCGTACACAAAGTATGATTAAAATTGGAAACAATCTACTTCAGTGTTATATATATAAATTTATAAATAATAATTTAATCATATATATATAGTATGATAAAATTATATTAAAATGTAATCTATTCTCTCTGAATTAGGAAACTACTTTTTAGAAAATATATGGCATGCTTTTCACAGCTTGTGTTCATTCATTTCCCATCATTTTCCCATTTACTTCGACTTGATTACAGCATCGACGAAATGGTAGAATCTGCTACGTTCCTTCGAAACTGGGGTTCTAATAATTTAATCCTCTTCATTGCATTTAACGCTTCTTCCACTCCAGTTCGTCAATTTACAGCCCTATTCCTATATCTCATGCGCATGAAAACTTTCTAGGATGTGCCTTTGATCCCTATAAAGAGTAACTTTTCGACTCGTCCTTCACGACTCTGATGAGACCACGAAGTCCACCTCAAGTTCGCTCCTAAAAAGACCGTCTAGACTTTCGGACGATAGACATGCACAAAAGAAGAAGGGATTCTCAATAAAAATCGCCATTGCTTCTACGATCTTTGCAAGGTCATTTGAATGTCTATGGCTGGTACCTCGTGAATTCTAAATTAAGTGTCGGGAAAGTGACGTGAAACGAATTTATGGCTTTATATAGGGGGTTTTATACTTTTGTTTGAAAACAGCAAAATTCTGAAGCGAATTACAGTTGTATTTGGCTTTTACACGTTAAAAGGGGGCACGAAAATGGATTTTTTACGGCTTTGTTTATTCTTTTACCAATAAAATGCGGGATTTTTATGAGAAAGCATATGTTTATAATTTTTGATCAAGACAAAGGAGTGAGTTCAGAAAATAAGATAGTTTATATACTTACATATATTTTCATAGAACGTTTTGAGCAAAAATTTACTCTGTATATATTTTAACGCGTAACAAATATTTTAGAAACAAATATGAGATACGTAAATTCACGAATAAATCGAAATATACGTACTATATTATAAGTTGTAATATCAGCGTCGAAATTTAACATAAATTCCGTTCCTAAAAATCGAACCATACTGTTGTCGGGACAAATTGCGGTCTTGTATATGAATACCAAATTTCGAACAGATATGAAATATTTCACATTTTAATGAAATTCGCGATTGTAACGATAATTAATGTTTCAAAAAACATGTTTGTGACAGTTTCAAAATACGATTGAAACAGAAAATCCTGTAAATAACGCGTTTTTTTTATTGTATTGTATATTGTGAAATAATTATCAAAGTCACTTGTATATAAAATTATTAAAATGTTACCGATGATTCTACCGAATTCAATTATTCAAATTTTGTCATAACGACAAAACCACACGTGAATTCTTTATAATAAAAAGTTTAATAACTTTTACTATAACAAACTTTTTTGATATTGTTTATTTTGTACAAAAAAAGCTATTTATATTGATAATATAAATTATATATAACAAAAGGGTAATTATTGCAGTATATATAAATTTCACATTTAAAGAAATTTAAGTAATTACTTTCTATATATTTTATGTTTAGAAACGAAGCAGAATATTATAATTTCAAAAAATAAACTTTCGTGATAAGAAAAATCTATGAGTAACAACTTGAACGATAAACAACCTTATCGAGAACACGCGCGTTTAGATCGAAATTAAACATAACCCTTATCAATAACCGCAAGCGTAAATATCGGACACGTGCCTTTAAATGAGTACATATATATATATATATATATGTATATATATATATATATATATATATATATATATAGAAGGTCCTCCATAATTATCCGCCTCTATATAACCAAGAAAAACGCAGTATCTTTTTCAATGCTTGCTTATATTATTATTGTAGTTAGCATATTTTATAAACTGTCTAAACATATTTAAAAAGTAAATAAATAAAACAATATATACGTCTCGCTTTAAGTAGAATTATAATCCTTGACAATATATATATATATATATGTCCAACATTATTACTTTATTATATACATAAAAAATCAGTAAGACGAATTCATTGCATAATGAATACATATATAGTTAGACAGTAGTTGCGATATATACCGTTTGTTACAAATCTGACATAGAAAACAATGGATCTATAAATTTAGAACTAAAAGTTAATATATTTAAAAGAATACGAAGAAGATTTCCCCGGGGATTTGGAGTTTCCAGACATAACCTTACGAAGTCACTGCCGTAGAATATTATTAAACCACTAACTAGAATTAGCTTCTGTAATAAGATTAAACATTTTTTCTTTTAGCATACTTTAGTACGTCCATTTGTAATCTCAGCTTATGATATTGTCCAACCATCTAAGGATCGAGATTAGTTATTTTAGACCGTCTTAAATTATACTTAATAAGTTTAATAGCGTAAAGTGGCTTCTTTCAAAATTAATCTATATGAACCCTCTGTCCTACGAAAAGAACAAGATTACATAAAGATTGACCTATTTAATTTTAGTTTTTAAATTCTGCAAACATTTACAAAACTAGGTATGCTTCATAAATCTAAACTTAAACGCATTTATCAATATCGGATTACACAAGCTACCAATAACAGGACATAAAAAGGTCCAATCCGAAATTAATAACGGCTAATCCCTTCACACGCTCATTCGCTTATCACCTGCGGTAACTCAAGCGTACGGTAGCTTCGCGCGATTATTTATACATAATTCTAACGTGCACGTTATAGGCTGTCGCCAAATATTGCGTATAGATTAGGAGGGAGGAAGCTCGCCAGCTACTACAGAGTTAGCTGCGCGGTTCGACGTATAGAGGCCGACCCGGGTGACGCTGCGGTTATTTTAATTAATAGCAGCAGCCATGGTACAGCGCGACCTGCGCGACCACCCCTGCGATAATATATATTCATGCATATAGTTCGACCCCTTTTGCCAGCCCCGTGTACTTAATCGAAGCTGACTTCGCAATTCCCTAGCCGCGTCATTAAACGCGAGAAAATATAAGAAAAACTATTATATCGACCGAAATGTCACTAGTTTATGGTATAATTAAGTTGTGGTCGTATATAATTAATAACTTGTGCTATCTCGTGAGCATTGCCGATCGTTATCGCCTCGTTAAAAAAAATACGACTTCAGGCAAGGGCACGCGGTTAATACGCGTTTAATTTAATGGTATTTTCGCGCAGTGATTACGACCCCCCTCCCCTCCCCCCGCCGCCACGACAGTCGACACTTTTGTTACGTGATTGAATAATGTACATAGATTGATCATTTTTGGTATTATCTAGTCGCGTGTACACTTACACGGGAACATTGATAAATAGTCTTCTCGGATATAGTGAAATACTTTGCTCTCAGCCGAGTCAGTACTGTGATTTAATGGCACTCATTCATACGTCAAGTTGTGACTAACGCATTTCTAACCCCTGACATTTCTTCTTGTCATCCGATGTTCTTTCCTTACAAAGGATAACTTCATTAATAAAATTGCGAGCCTTTATTAAAAGATATATATATAGGTATAACTATCTCAATTTTCAACTACCGGTTTTTTAGTTCATATGAATAAACCAAAAAACATAAAACAAAACATATATCCCAGTAAACGAAAAAGGATTGGGAGATCAAATTTTGGATTAACAAGGATTGGGAAGTATTCATCGGTATGTAAAATGAATCCATCATAATCATTCTGAATCCTTCTTGATCCAAATTTTGAACATTCAATCCTTTTTCGTTTACTGGGATGTTATAAAAATCCTATATATGTAATTATGTATATAACATATATATTTTTACGGGAATAATTCAAGCATAAAATGTATTCTTACTTTAATATGGTTTGAACACACAAGTATATTAAATTATATAATTCAAATCTTTTGAGAAAAATATCGCACTTAATTACTCGTATTATTCCATACGATTTAACAGTATTAAAAAAAAATGACGAGAACAAATAGTTTATTGTTATTCTGGTTTTTCGTTTTTCGTGATTTTTGTTACCGCATTTACATAAATTCCATAATGTATTGAAAATGATCATATTTATAAAAGAGTGTATTCGGGATTATTCCACGTGTTGGTGTAAAACAGGAATATACATGAATACTGCATTGCTATTTACATACGATCGATTTAAAATTTTAAACTATACGCGCAACTCCCAACTCCAGTTAAAACTGACAGATCAAATCAAATTCAGTTCCAAATTAACTTGAATAGATTCGATTTGTATCTTTCAGATCCGACCATATCTTCCTTCGAGTTTTTAAGAACAACAGACAAAATTCTCTGGTACATTTAACTCTAATTTAAATCTTGTCACTTTCTTTCTAAAACTTTTAAAAAGTGTATGTCGTCGGTAAACTTTCCTTATTCCATTAAAATATTAATTTATTCATGTGTCACTCTGCTGTAGCTGACATTAGCCTCTTAAAAGTCAAAGAGAGTGATTTATTGCATAAAGCAGTAGAACAAATTAATACCGCAAACATTGAATCGACAGTTATACCAAGTCATAACGCACCGCTAATAACAGTCCAACGAACAATATACCATTGACTGATTTATCTGCAGGGTGGTAATTCCTATAATAATTGTACGTCCCCTTGTAATAACTATTATGCTCACGGTCGTGTAAAATTAATCGACGGCCTTGCGATAGTGAATCCTAAATGAAAATGAGAAACCAATAGCTGCTCGCGCGATAAATGATAAACTATTGGATACGTCCGTTTACGGAACGAACGAGGCATTGACGCGCGCAATTTACGATATCATTATCATATCGCTCGGTCTGGATTTCGTTAAATATTTTTAAATTCGCATATATTTTCACACAATGTCATTTTCATTGTTCATATCGCATTCGCATTTATAGAGTGGCGTGTTTCTGCCGAAAATACATGATTTTATAATTTTTGGAAAGGTTCAGAAATACTTTAAACGAAAAAGCAACAATTTTATCAAAGCATAACGGATATTTATTATCACGTTTCGACATTATTGCTGATATAATCACGATTCGATTTTTTATCTTTTAAAGTTAATTTTAAAAATTGAAATATTATATATTATATTTTTTTAGCTCTATACGTACAGATTAATTTTGTGTTTCCATATTAATCTGTTGGTGAATTCTGATTGTAACTAGTGCGAACGGAAAATTGACTTTAAGGTCGGTCTAAAGTTGAACAGTCACCATGCAATCAGAAAAGTTCTAAATTAAAAATGATTCAAACAGTTTTCAAAATTTGGTATTTGGAAGCCTAATTCTACACAAAATATACAATCCTTAAAAAAACATACCCATGATACCGGTTCTAAAATAAATGAGAAATATCTCAAAATAAAATATTTCGGTTACAGATAAGGGAAAATAAATTGCTTGGGATAGTCCTCATTCAATTTTCAACCAATTTCACCGGTATGCTTTAGAGATTGTATATATTACGTAGAATTACTCTTCCACAGTCTGAATTTTGAAAAATCATCTTAATTGTTTTTTATTTACACTTTTCTTTTTTTTTAGGCTTAGGTCGATAATTTCTGTACTTTAGACCCCCTTAACATCGCAGTAGATTGAATATTTTTAAAACTTGCATGGTCCCTTAGCAGATTTTAACCCATTAAGTCGTGAGTGTCGTCAAATCTCTACGCATTTTCATCCAATTTTTTGTACGCTACCTGTACCAAAAAAAAATCAGATATATGATATCCGATGTAAAATTTCGTGATCTTTCATAATATGACCTCAGAATTTGTCTAAAACAAATTTGTCTAAAACCAATGCTTAAAAAGTTATAAGTAATTTATTGAAAAAATATGCCATTTTTTCTACTAAGAAAATTTTTAGATCTGAAATTTCTATAAGATATCGGTTATATACACATCCCGTACCATATAGAAAAGCGTTTTCGAGCCCTAAACTTGAAGCGCCCTCAAAATGGCGTCCGAAATGAAACTTAAAAAGAAGAAGGACGACATGATATAAAAGTAAAAAAAATGCAAGTATATAAACTAATGAAATGTTTGATATTTTTAAATAAAATGTTATTACGACATGGTGTTTATAGAAATTATGTTACTAAATTAATAATAGAAATTTTAAAATACTCCAAAGTGTCAGTTATTTTATGTAATATAAATTATTAGGTATTCGTATAATAGTTATGTGGTAAACATTCATTTTAGATTTTCGCAAATATCGATAAAACGAGGAAATACAGTATAATACTGAATATAAACAACAAGTGTTTGTCTGCATCGTTTTTATGGTGCAATGCATTTGATGGAGTAATTAACTTTTCGTGGATAGGCAAGTCACGAATAAAAAAATGTTGCGATAATATTGCAATTGTATTGAAAAAAATTTACCCTATATCAATGAAATAAAGAACGTCGTTTAAATTGACGTATCGGTTTAAATAGATAAAAAATTACTCCAATCAATTCCAGAACAATTGATACTTGATCATATTTCATTGTTGCGCACTTTAACTTCAGCAATGTATATCGCTTCAAGAATAAATATCCATCCCCTATTATTCTATGAATAATTTCGTGAATTTTTCCCTGCAATGTGTTTATGTGTAAACACACTGCAAAAAAAATGTATACATACAGATATTCTCATATTTCCAATTGTAGGGTATTTGTAATTTACAAACATCATATTTAAATACCAAATTAGTACTACTAGATATACATATAATTCATGTTTTGAACATCTGGTGACTGATGCTTGCGTAAGATACGCCAACTCGACTGCAAGGTACGATTATGCTGCCAAGCTGCAAACTACGCATTACCTCGTACCTCACCCCTTTGTGATTTTGCTATATTTACAATTATTACGTAAACCCTTCTCTAAGCAATAAGGCTGCATATTATTATGAATATCACACAGACACAAGCATGCGCCGTTGCTTTATATAACAAAGGGTTTTCTTCACTTCTTATAGAAAACTTAATCGCTTTCTTAAATTAAAGTGTACTTTGAAGCAGGCCTGCTACCCATTTAGTGTCGGATTATTATGCATATACGTTGTTAACATTTTAACGGCCAATTATATTCATACTGGGAGGTCGATATAAGACGTAAGTAAATTATAATCGATTTTATAATATATCCGCCGACTCTTTTATAAACATGTTTTTTGTAAAAATTTATACTTTTACTTAATCCAAATAACTATCCGCTTATTATTAAAACTCCTTTTAACTCTGTTGATACTGCTCGGAGGAAAAATTTCAACTTTTCGTCGTTACATTACTTTTCATCCGCAACATTAACTTTCGTCAGGAGCAGATGGTTTGATCATTTCACGCCATATTACGTTATTCTTTTTAATGTAAAATTTTACTGAAAAAAAGATGTTCACTTCATGGTCACTCGGGCAATAGTGAACGGCATTAAGTTTATTAAAAGTTTTTGATGGTCTCATCTACTGTGACACTGACATATTGACGGAAATTGCATGAAAATAATTATGACAATGATTATAAATAATGTGCATAATAATAGTCCAGATCGCCTTAAAAAATAAAAAAAAATTTGTTTTTTATATCTTCAGAAGTGTCTACAATAGCTTCTGCAAACTTTCTATTCACGAAAAGAAAAGAGAAACTCGTTTTTTGTGGATATTGTGAAAAGAAAAGATATTTGTCGAAATCCTCTTGCCGACACAGAACTTTGCTTTTCCTAACACCGATCGCAATCACAATTCACATGATTTTCAGACAATTTGGTGCCAACCAAGTAGTCGTATAGATGGTTTGAAGATATTACGCCCTATTGGTTCCGAATGCCGAACCGATAATTGGAGTCCAACGCGACCATTATACCACCAACGTCTGCAAAAGAGAGAAAAAAAAACACCCTCTTTGGGGGGGCCTCGATATGCCCAGTCCCTATTCTCTGTCGAGATGTCGTTGAAGAGCATCGTTATAGACTTGGAACCTCTGATACTACAGTGCGGTTTCTCTTTAAGGTACGCGAATATATATATATATATATATATATATATATACAGCTGCATCCTGGATTGCGACCGAATTTCCTGACATCGACATATACGAGTATCGTCAACTCGTGAGTGGATTGAAAGGTCCGCATGACTTATAGCCGGGACTCATTACTCATTGCTCAGTACTCGTTAGGGAATATGGGAAAAATGCGATTGACGTATTTTCCAGTTCACAAATTAATCGCACAACATGCGGTTCGTTAAAAATATTAGAAATTAAGAGTTATAGAATTGTCGGCAATAGTTCGGCAATTCAACCATAAGAAAACTATATATCGATCAATATTTTTTATTTCTGATTATTTTGAAATTGGCTGTTATGATTTTCATCTCTTCTTATGAGTCAAGCTCTCATTTAAGGTATGATTTTTACAGACACGATACATTTGTTCAATCATCAAATGAATTTTCAATCATTGAATATTTTCCTACTTAAGGAAAGTTTAAATCAATCATTCATTTGAATAAATCTAGAAAACAGCTACTTATCAATCCTTATACATTTTTTTATTATTGTCACTTATTCTGCTATATGTTTGTTATTTTACTTAAATATATTTGAAACTCCTCTGAATAATACAGTCGAAACAAATGGTTATTCGTGAAATTCCGAAAGTCTACGTTAGATAAAATTTCAGTGTAAATAGAAACTAAATTTATCCCATTAATGCCTGAATCACAAAAAATGTTACATTGTTTTTTAGCCAATTAATTTTAATGAAATTACGATAAGTTCGACTGGGGACCAATTTTCTTACATGTTTTTGGGTGCCCTCTGTAACATACAACAACTTAAATAATGCAAAATATTTATTTGCATTATTTAAATTTAAAAAAAACACGTTTTTTACGTGATTTTCTTTATAAAATGACCGTTTTCTTGTTCGATTTTTGTTTTGTAATTAATAGGGTACAAAATGTGTTATTAGAATATGTTTCAAAATATGGAAGTAATTATATATTCTAATTTTTTTCAGAATATGTCAGGTAATAAAACGACAACAATAGGACATTATTATTTGAATATAAAGGTGTTATTCGAATTATTTCAGTTTACTGTACTTTAGTCGCAAATTAAAAATCTTATGACAGATTTGCAAAAATCTAAATTCTAAATAATGGCCTAGCCAATGTGGCGGACAAAATTTGGAAAAGTATTTCTGGAACAAATTGGCATAGAAGTATGTCAGTTTCTGAGGATGCGAGCATTTTGTAAAGAAAATCATGTAAAGAAAGTATTTTTTATTCAAATTTTCTAAAAAAATAATATAGATAAATATTTTGCTGTTTTTTTAAGTGGTCGCAACATGTAGAGCGCATCCAACAACGTGTAAGAAAATTAATTCCATGTTGGTCGTTATTTCATTAAAATGAATGTGCTTAAAAACGGTTTAACAGAAAAGAAGAGAAGAGGTACAGAAAAGAAGAGATGAAGTAACAATCAACGTTTCGTTCTATATTCTCATGTTTTCTTTTTTTATGTTATGTGGTTTAGGAATGAATAGGGTAATAATTTGCAAATTTCTTATAATGAAAATTTAATTCTTTATTGAATTTTGGCTCTTCTTGGAATAGACTATCTGAAAAGAAGATTTAAAGATTACTTTCTACATTCATTAGAGTGAAATTTCACTTCAGAATGAGTAACAATCTCCTATTTCCTGTAGATTGAGTGACATTTGAGTGACATTATTTGAGTGACATTTTAAACTTGAAAAAAATTAATTCTTTTAAATGGCTGGATTTTTTATTCCTATATATTTAGAGGGTATTTAATAAAAATGATTGCACTGATTTACTCTCAAAAGTATAAATACGGCAAAATTTTTCTCAAAATTCTTCTCATAGCCGTCTGTAATCCGTACACTTTCGATTTCAGTGTCCCGGGAAAAAATGGATTCAGATATAATTATATCTGAATCATATATGGTTATATCTGGAGCATATATGTTCCAGATATGGTCATATATAATTGAAATATAACGATATATAACCACCTATTCACATATATACTTTATACTTATATCAGGTCAAAATCCATATATAATTATACATGGTCATATATAATTGAGATATAACGATATATTACCATATGTATACATATATACTTATATCAGGTCAAAATCCATATATAGTTATATATCGTTATATCTGGAAGATATATGATCCAGATATAATCATACATGATTGAGATATAATTATATCTAATCCATTTTTCCCGGGTAGTCTTACTCTGTAAACCTCACACACATTCCTTAAAAATGTTCATGATTCAATAATCCTATAGATTCCCTTGGTAAATTAAAGCAGCATTTTCAACATTTTTACGATTTTTAAAAATTTTATTTTAATGGAGCTTCCATATTACATATTTGACACATTTTTCAAGTAGAAATAATACCTCAAATTCGCCTAGACCAATCATGAATTCGGGGAGATAATATCTTGCGCCCATCTCATTTGTGCTTCCTTGCTGGATGTTCCCTCTAGAGAATCCAAGGTGTGAACTTAATTTATTTAAGCCTTGGTTGCAGCAGAATTTGTGTTCCTTTTACAATTTGGATTAGATCTACAAATGCGTTAATATGGAGTTTAAAATAGTTACACGTGATAAAACCATAAGACAATATGCACTGTCAGCACTGTGAACCAATTGGTAATACGACATTAATAATCGAAGAAACATAAGTGGTTAATAAGGCAATATTTTAATACTAAAAGAAAGTATATACAACAAAGTTATTGGTAGGGAACTACCGGAAATTCTGCATTGATACCCTCGTATGGTATTTTCTAAAATATTCCCCTTGCGATTACAGGCACGAAATGCCATCAGCCTAAAATAGTCTCATATAAACGGTAAGAAATACGTGTTTACGTAATAAATAAATCTGAAACGTTATAATACCTAAAATGATAATTTTTTATATTAATTATTAGAGAATGAGTGTTTTATATATAATTCTTAGAATCTATATCAAAAACCTTAATAACTATTAACGATCATATTCAGTTATATTTGTTTACTATTTAAAATTTATATCGAATAAACGTTAAAATAGAGAAGTTTTAGGTAGAATCCTCATAAGTTCTACCATAAGCATTAGTACTCGATGATTTTCCCTATAATCTTAACGTTTTCAAGTCAACATACCAATAAATATTTAAACGCTGACACCCTAGACAAAAACTCCTCCTTTCTCAAAGCAAGGAAAACTGCATGCATTAAGAATTTAATTCGCGAGTATGTATAATGCAGGTAAAAATAGCATGAAAAATGAAGGGCTGCGAACGCGTTTGCAGGATTACAAGAATAGTACACGCACTTTTCTCCCCGTTATATGTGGTACGCGTGACTGCTTTTCAACTGGCCGCGATGAAAGCATGCACTTTCAACGCGGACAACTGAAAAAAAAAAAAAAAGAAAAGAACAATAATTGTCAGAGGCTTATTCCATTAGTCTCCGCCGAAATTAACGTTATTACAGGCAAGTAGACTGCCATTGTGGGGTGGCTTTTTCAAACATCAGCTTTTTCCTCCCACTTCCGCAGCTTTCGCAATTGTGCAACAAAAATTAATGCATGCATAATACCCAGCTGCATTTTCACGGCGCTGCACAGGCGGCTCTCGAGAATTCGTCGTTAATTGGTCGAGAAAGTTTACCCTGCCCCTAAAAAGCGTTTTAACCCGATAAGCGGACTGTACCTCGAGATGTATATCGCTTCCGTAAAGCGGAGAAAAACAACGCGGCACGCGGCGTATTTCTATATACACAACGGTATAATAAATTCCGCTTTTAAGTAAACCCCTTTATTAAACTCTGCGTTAAACTAACTATATTCCTAAGTTTTGTTTACAGCTTTATCGATGAAACGTCAGATTTGCGTTATACTTTGTATAAGATAGCTCGCTACTGCACCGCGAGGCAATGTTATATTCAACGGGCTCGACTCGCCGTAAAAATACATACAACGTTTTCGTGAAAGGGAGAGGGGAGGGCTAAAAGAATAATGGAATAAAAATAGGACACGGCGCTAGACGACGACAGACAAATCTCCTAAAAGTTGTTTCGGGCGGTTTCGAAAATAATCGTCACTGTACCGCGGGTAAGGAAAAACTTGCTTGGATTCAACCATCTTGCGACGCGGATGCACGAATGAAGAAACTTGGTTGCGTTTTTTTCCTTCTTATACGAGAAAACTTTCTACCCCCTTCACCCGGCGTTTTTCTCGCTACTCTTATTAAATTATGAGCGACGGATACACACATACAACTATAAAGTCACCCCCCAGGAACAAAAGTGTGCGAGGGTGGATAGAGTACGGTGGAAAGAGACCATCAGCCATAAAAAGAGATAGTCAGAGTGAGAGAGACGCTAGACAGACATACACAGAGTGTGTGCGTGAGAGAGAGAGAGAGAGAGAGAGAGAGAGAGAGAGAGAGAGAAGGGAAGAATCAATCTCCGGCCGGCTGCTGTGGAAACTCGAGGTGGTCCGATCTCTATCTCCCCCATCGTAACTTTTAGTTGGAAAGTTATCTCTTCGTTCTTTTCATCCGGGCAGAAATGAGGAAGCCAAACGTCGGTCGCCATCGGGATCTGGAACGACGTCGACGGAGATCGGATGGTGACGCTCTCATCAGATCTTTGCCATTTTCTTCTGCTCCTCTACTGCTTTTTTACTTCCCTCGAAACAACTGGAAGAAGTCGTTCGATATTGCGATATGGGTTTTGACCGAAACGATAAGTTCCCTGAGAACGAAAGCTTGGGTTAAATTCGAGAGGTCTTTGGGTGCGTTCGGACGCTCCACGTCTGATTTCAGCCTGCCCTCCTGCACTGTCTGGCTCGCGCGATTTCCGTTACCTCTCAACCTTTCTATTTCATTTCTATCTTTCTTTTCCTCTTTCTTTCGATATAATCGAAAAACGGAGAATTTGGGAATCAGACATTCAGTTATATTAAAAAAAAAGAATTGGTTGATTAAATTCACAAAATCTAAACATGTGGAGAAAAGTCGATCTACTCTTTGCCCAATTAGCACTGGACTACCATGACTAATCAAATTTTCGTCAATTTATTCATAGACAAAAAATTAGACATAGGTTGCAAGTCCACACATTCACGAATAATGGACGACCGGATTCACGCGTGCATTAGACGAACAATTCACGTCCAGTTTTGTTCATCGGAAAACCTATTTATGTTTATGTCCTACATCTACTTTATTTACGTTGTACATCCACTGCACGTCTATCGTACGTCCATTACACGCATACAATATGGACGACTTAGACTTGGACGAGCGTTGGACGTCCATTGTACGTACAATAGCATTAAATGGACGTACATGTGCTATTTGGGTAAGTGGTCAATTTGATATTTCATGTTGACCATTTTGTCATATTCCAGCAGTATTTATGTGCCAAGATTAGACATCATACCTGGTATATGTGTAATATTTCATTATCAATTACTTGTGCAATTTTAATAAAGAGAAGATTTTCAAAAACTTTAATATGAACTTTAGGTCATAAATGCCGATCCTAGAATGTTCGATGATCGTGAAAGCTTAACAACAGTTTCAAATATTTAATGAGTTCCAATGTACCATTCTCTCTCCACTAGACCACGCGAATATACGCAAGATCGTTTTCATCGCACTTTATCCATTTCGTTTCACCTTTGATCTTCCCAAGCTATATGCTCTTTTCTGCATGCGCGTTACGCACTCTAATTAGGAGTGATTCATTAGAGCAGTTACGGCAGAGAGAAAGGCTGTCGCTGGCTATCGGCCAGCGGATGGCGCTATACCGACAGAGGAGCAACGAAGGGGGCGAGAGACAAGCAAAGCGGGACAATTACCGTACGTGAAAGTATGAAAGAGATAGAGGAAGCGGGACAAAAAGAATAGAGCGATGAAATACAGGACGAGGACGGAAGAGCTAGAGTTAAACGGCACTATTAAAGATTATTACGACACGATAACCTTTTGTACACTCCCGCTTTCATTCGGCTAGCGTCCAATGGAAGCAACCTAGGTATATCAGAGACACCTTATTCCGGAGAGTGCTCCGCTGCTCCGAAAGAATTATATATAGGAAGCGCCGTACAAACTCAGACGTAACGGGTAAACGATATTACTTGGCAGATTAAATGTGTAAGTAACATATTTTTAATCCGCATATTGAATTATCCTACAGGAATACCGGTTAAAATAAAGGTCATTCGCGTCCAACTTAATTAGAGAGTGTCGTGCATGACTAATTGAGCTTACAGTTTTAGAGCTTTCGCATTACTCGAGCGGTAAGCGTAATTGAAATGCTGGATAAAAAATTATATAAAACTGTCGGGAAATGTGTTTACTGTATGAAACACAACTTTCCGGAATTAAGTTAGGAGATATTTGAAAATTACATTGGTTATAAATAGACGAAAGTTCGCTAGTTTATTTCTGTGCATTTCTGAAAATACGATTTCAAAACAAAATGAATATTAGGAAATAAACAATCAACAATAATTGTAGAATATCAGTAATGGTTCATATACATTGCCTATTGACGTTCACGCAATCCTATAATAAATTACTTTTTCGAGGTATACAGTTGCTTTAGTTCTAATTAATATCTTCAAAATCTGGATTTTTTTATTAACCCCTGCAGAGACGTAACCCACGTTACCACCTAGATTCTTTTGAAGTTTGATTATTTAAATTATAGTTAACGCAACCAGGTCAGCCTCTTTATTATTTTCTGTTATTTTAGCTATAAGAGACCATATAAAGCATAAAAAGTTCATTATTAACGATTTAGTTTTTTTTTTTTAATACTTAAGATTTGGTGTACGGCAAGATTTCCGGTATCGCTGATAACGAAAAGGAGGACACTAAAAATTCAGTTATTTTAGGCGTTAATGGATTGCAAAATATATTATTTATCATAAAAGAAAGCAGTGTTATTAAAATTGATCTTACATATATACATAATATGTTAATTTATTTGGCATTTTTGCCTTTGTTTACTATAATAAATAATTGTAAGTCCCGACCCTTCAATAAAAATGGTATGATTCCATCCCCCTGTAGATCCACTTAGCTATTCAAATCACAACACAAGTATTACAGCACTTTTGATGGTACTGTACCACTAATTATGACTTTGAATAATAATCGTGGTTAATGAATACAGAAAATAGGAGCCGACGTGAATACTGAAAGGGTACTCATACGTTGACGACGGTATACTAGGCGTAAAGCGTCATTCCCTAGAGCGGATATCTAGGCTACATACTTCTTTGTTACAACACGACGAGAATTATACATATCGAAATAAGCAAAGAGAAGAGTCCTCCTCTTATTCGGAACGAATGAATGAGTAATCTTAATCATGAGCAAATTCTGTCCACTCCCCATTCGACGTTCGATGGCGCGATGGCATATTCATGTATATATAGACGAGAGGGCGAAGTGAATGGATTTCGTTCGCGAATGCGGCTACGCATGGTGATAAACAGCCGGGCGACCCTCGTTGATTTGTCACACAGAAAGCAGCAGCGGCGGTAAGTACGCCACCGGACCATTCGAAATGATTGCTAGTATTTTCGATTGGCCGACAGCATGATTGACATTTATAATGGAGAGCTGCCCATCTGTCGGCGATCGCCGTGATCTCTTCACCCCGTTCGTACTACGCTATTCTCTTTTCTCTATCTGCACTAATGAACGATTTCACTTTTGGGGAAACTGCACCGCCTCCCACGCGCGCGTATTGAATGGTGGAATTTGCTTAGTACATATATGAATCTCGCCGCAGTAATCTTGTATCAGAGCTGTAATCAGGCTTTCTTTAGCTGGCATTAGTAAACGGAATACGAAATTTTAATTATCGGGTATTCACTCGGTATGCTAATTTTGTATTGTTTTCCCATACTGGATAAACCCTAACCCTGTAAAAATCAACATCAGTCGGCTATATCAATAGGCAACATTGATTTTTTGCCCTACAGTGTCACATCCGCTATAATTATGATAGAATTTTTATTCAATTATATAGCCGTCCAATCTTAATTCACTCTCACTCGCATAGACGAATGACGAGCCGTGTAACTATAATGAAGCTTACACCTAAACAAAGAAACAATAATATACAAAATACTGTGAACTGTCAATAACTTTCATTTATCAATAGTGGCTCAAATTTTTCAATAATTTTTTGTAGTCGCAAATAATTGTATGTTATGCATTTCGTCTTATTTAACTTTTTTTTTTTAATACATTTTGACTAATCGCATCAGTTCTATCTTATCAGTGTACATTAAATTAGAAAATGAAAGACTAGATGAATTTTGACAATGATGGATTAATTGGAATGCATCGAAACGTTGATGCATATAATTGAAGGGCCAAAAACAGATGTTTTTGTTTCATATTCGATATCTCGAAGACTGTTCATTTTTTTACTTTGTCCTCGTGACAATTTCGATTCAGGATAACTTGAACTTTACTATAGTAACATTTCATCCATTTTCTGTGGAACAGTTTTCAATGCAAAATGAAAAATTTGTAGAAAAATTATTAAGAAACACACTGGTCGTAAAATTAATTTTGTTTAGCCCCAAAGATTTTCTATAGTTTTTCAATGTCTTTAACTTGTAAATTTTAAATATTGCCTCTTTGTGACAACGACTCTCAAATGTTCAGTTTTAAAAGTTATTCGATTCGATACATGTTATATCTAATTGATGAGTAATTGAAACTCGTCGGTCAGTTGGCATTTTTCATCTACAAATGGTATATCAACATTGCAAAAATTTATATTTTCCAAAGTATGGCAAAAAATATACTTTTACGTTTCCTATACTTGTTAGATCTAATACCATTTGTGTTTTTTATACATACAAAATAAAAAGGGAGGATAGGGTGGTGCTAGGAAACATAGAAAAACTAAGATCGTATTTCTATGTTAAAATTAAGGAATGAAAAATTGTCATAAAATTCATTAATTTATTTACTCACTGATGATGGCTACAATACAGAGCCGAAACGTATGAGTTATTTGTTTATTTTTCTTATTGTTCATCAGTATGGTGACCGAAAATATTTCGCAATTATTGTTTATTTATGGCAAAAAATTTTCAAAATACACTAATTTTTATTTTTAGCTTTTTGTGTTTGATCCCTTAAGTTTAAATTATACGGAAAATTGAATGGCCATTGTCAAAAATAAACTGCGTAAAGAATTTATATATTAAAAAAAAAAAAAAATTTACGGTGCGCACTTTTCAGAAGTAAAAGTGCCCGCTGAACGACGATCTTCAATGACTTCAATCGGTCAGTAATGAAATAGTTTGCATTAGAAAGAATATCATTCCCTTCAATATTACCCGCTAGTTTTGTGAAACTCTGTAATTTATATTATTAACTTTTATTTATTATTTATGTATTATATCTCGTTACTTTTTGTAAATTTCTATGTTTTCCATATTTGTCAACTATTGTCATTGTATAACGATTTTTTCGACTTCTTACATTTCTTGAATTTTTATCCATTTATCTTCTGTCTTCACCTTTGTAAATTTTTAACAATTTTATCTGTACTATTATGTGAAACATTTTTCATGTTTGCCCATTTTCGGCATTCTGACCTGACATTGTCAACTTTTGCTTGTGTTTGGTAGTCCGATACTTCTCACCCTATTTCGTCAGTTTTTCGATAATGCTTTCAAGGGAAAGACGATCGACTATAAGGGAGACGCGATAGTTTGAGTTTACTCGGAAGGAAGAACCCCCTTTGGAGAGAGGAGATTTCTGAATAGAGAACTAAGAATTCAAGTAAACCTCGTGTATTCTATAGTTTGTCTACGCTTGTTCACTTTTATTTATTGTCCATTTCCTCTTCCGTCGTATTAACTAACACATGGATGTTTTTTTCAATTGTTTTTGTTAGTCGAAACTTCTTGTATATTTAGCGAATTTCAATTTTATCCTTTCATTCAACGTTTGTTTCTTCTCGCCAGTATATCGCTATTTTTTTAACCCCTGATATTTTTAATGTTTTTTGCCGACGAGTTTAATTTTGTTTACTTTTTTCGTCCGTGATTCATATCTATCAAATGATCACGAATTGTTATTGCTTGAAATAAAGTGGTGTAATAAAATGTAGTATCGTTTTGATCTACTCTCTCTTGTGTACAGTGTTTGAAATGTTCATGTTTGTTTCATTTTTCTTCGAATTAGATAATAGGAAAGTTTCACTGTGACCTGCATTCTCCCAGTCTTTCCCATTACAACAATGTTCAAATATTCACTGGTTCAGTGTAAACTAATGCTATACTCATGCAAATTATCATTCCACGTATGGAAAAACTGGTTGAGTGTATTCCATTGAAAAATGCTATAAATATTTGACTATTGCAGTTAATTTTACAGATTACTTCCATTTCTTCATTATTATTAACATTCTAAAAATGTTTATCAATTTGAATCAAATATATCATAAATTGTTTTTCAGTTTTATTTATTATTTTCTATTTCGAGCTTTCCCACATTATCCAACATTTCTCGGTTTGTTTGCCCGTTAAACAGCATACTACTTAGACATCTGGCAAATAAATAACGGTCTCATATGTCATACGTTAAAATGTAATTTACGATACGAACAACGCAACGAACAAATAGACATTCTGAATTTGTAGAAAATTGAAGAAAAGCCGTGAAAATTATTGGTCAGGAAAAAGAAACGTAATTTGTAATAAACAAATAATAAACGGTCAAGATCAAGCCAGGTTCGAACATTGTAAGCAATTTCAATTTCAAATTTCAAATGTATTGCAATTCTTTTTAAATGTAACTTTAATATTCGCTGCTTTAAATTATTTTTCGAAATAATTAACAAATACAAACATATTTTAATTAATTTAAAAAAAAAAAATTTTAATTCGGAAATCATTCCAACAAAAAGATAAATCATGTTACAATATTTTATCCTGATGTATGCACTTTTACATTCGGAATGACGTATATTGAGAAAAATTTGTATTTTATTTTCAATTTTGACAAACTCTCACGCATTATTATTAAAATTTTTTTAAAAAGCATTATAGTTGTCCTATATTCTGAAATGTCAAAAATCTTCCAAAATTGGCACCAAAGAGACGAAAAATGATTGCGTATAACAAAAATGAAGAAAAAAAATCATGAAATTGACAAAAAATTGACAAACAATTGACAATATACAGAAGTATAACATAACTAAAAAGAAAAATTATATTGACAAAAGCTTAGAAAGCGACATAAAAATGTTAGAAAATGTGTAATGTGGTCGAAAAAAAGCAAAAATGTCGGATCAAGAATGGAATTAAATATACGAGAGTAGTCATAAACTAATGAAAATAACAAGTAAGCAAAAATAATGATATTTATTACAAAAATTCGATAAAAACCTTTAAAAAAATGTTATCATAAACAAAAATCAACTAAAACGCACACAAACGTAGAAATAAAGTGTCCAAAATTAAGAAAAGCTGCCAAATATGGATAAAAGCTAGTCATAAAATAATTATTTTCATAATTTTTTTATTTATGAATTAAGAAAAATTGCAATATTTCTTCACTTTGTGATCAGAAAAATATACGCCATTCTTTTATAAATGTTTACTATTTGATTCACATTATAATGAAGGTGCAATTATATTCGATATGCAGAATATTAATTCATCCTCATGGCGAATTTACGCCGATACTCTTGTCAGAATAAACATCGCTCAAAATAAATTTAAAAAATACGACTCACTATTATTATTATTTTGTTTTCTTTTTAATTCCGAAAGTCCATTGCCAGCTTTATTCGTTTGACAAAAAAAAAAAAGGTCTGAGAGTTATCGCATGAAATTACATATCCCGTATATCATGGGACGAGTTAAAACGCTAGGTGCACTTAATATCCGGCACATCTTTTTATAATGCTCGTAATAAATCGGGGAAAAAGCTTACGTAGTGCTGTATGGCAAGCTGTTAAACGATCGTTATGCAACATGCGACAATTTTAGGGCGGAGAGGCAGTTCTGAGCCGCACCACGCCACGTGACGTGACCATAGAATTTAGTTTTGCCCGCTTTGCTTCCTGCGGACTTATTGACCCAGGCCGAGAGCACGCAATGTGACGCCAAATTCAACACTGATATATCGAATATCGACAACACAACACATGGCGCCATGCGCAATATTATTGCGCTCTTGTTATTACTTGCAGTAATACGGGTTGATAATTTCGAAATGCACGCCGTCCGATATTATCGCACTTCCAGTAAAAAAGGTGAGATCGTAAATCATGCACAATTACGCGAACTGACAGAGTACTTTAAAGACGTGGAATGGATTTCATAAAAACAAATTCGTTAAATACGTGACCCTTGCTTGTATTTATACATAATACAAATAAATGTAGCAGGCATACTTTTTAGGGTTTTTAGGGTGTAGTTTATGATACGCATATATATATAATAAGCGAGTTTGAGTTCCGGTATTCCAGAATCCACCACGCTTCTTGTGTAAATATGCTTTATTTGCTCTGTATTTACATATTTGAGCATAAAATCACAAGATCATACGTAACTTCGTTGGGATAAATCGACGTTAACTCTTACCCGACAATCATTAAACGGATTTCGTAATTTGAAACAGTCGAACTTCGCGTGAAAGCCATCCAACTACTGTTACCATCCCCTTAGAAATTCATGCATGAATCATGTATTTCCGGTTGTGTAAACTTTCACTGAAATCAACATAAATAAAGGTATAATCTTTACGTCGTCAAATTAAATTTAATTACAATAATATTACGTGCACGCAGTCTATGAGTTTCTTCTTGCACGTGCCATCTGGCCTTATCTTTAGCCTGTTCAAGCGCTATGACCGCAGCGAGGCTTGCATATGCCGCAGTACATAATTTTGTAACATTCGTGGATGTTATCGATCACTCCGCCGGAGACAATGCGTCAAACGCCGTGAGTCATATGCGTAGAGCAGTCTGCTAAATATCACCCGAATCCTCTTCCCTTTGATCCAAAAATTCTTCATAGGTGACCAAAAATTAAAGTGATATAATTAATGTGCCTTAAATGTTGCTTTATGAACCACCAGTGTTATTTGGACAAAAAATTAAAATTTGAAACGTATACGAAACGCGAGTTACATGACCTATGCGTATATATATCATATTGCAGTATTAAATCATGAAATTCTGAAAACTTATAGAACAGGTTATAAACATTATACTGTCTAATTGAAAATTATTGTTTCTACCTATCTGTCCATCGTTTTCGTAGTAGTGAAAAGAAAAGTATATTTTATGGCGTATCTTTTTTCGAAAAAACCAATGGAATATTTTATTTAGCTATTCATTCATAAAAAAAAATCGTAAACTGATGCGTGTACTAAATATTTTAAAAAATGCGCAATACATTTGTAAACGCTTGTTATTTACCCTAAAACGAATAAAGATTGTTCCTTGCACGTGGTTTCACAGGTCTTTTTTATAATTTTTGGTGATCTTGGATAATCATTTATGATTTGGTATAACAATTCACCATTACGTATTATGTCAATAACTTTGCATTGTAGCTCGCTAGGAAAATTTATTCTCATCCGAAAGTAGTCAAGTTTCTAAACAGAATCGTAAACTTCTCTATTGAGCATTCAACAATGACGAACTATTCACACTTCGAATAGTATGACATGTTAAATTCGGTTATAATACTAGTGATTCCAACACCGCTATGTCAATAATTTGCTATTGCCAAGACAGTACAATGGCAATTTACATTCCTAGTTAATAGTAAGTTATTTTCTGTTGTATACTTTCATATGTGTACATATAACTGTAATTTAATTTTTAATATCAACTTTTCGATTTGTTTGTATCCTCAAATTATTCCATGAAAAATATACATATGTAATTTTTTTCAAAACAAAGTAGCTCGATTGGTACAGAACGTCCCATATATGTAAACAAGAAACAAAAAAATCTTAAACTTTTTGAAATTTGGTTGTATCAAAATGAATTGTTCTTAAAACGTTGGAATTTTTGTTTTGTAACGCCAATAGCAGCGAGAAAGGAGGAAACGCTACATGCCATATTTGTTATTCGCTTAAATATATAGAGAGAAAATATTGTTTCTATTAATTGTCTTTCTGTATATAGCGTTGCCCTTATCTTTCCAATTATGACTGATAGTTTTATTAACTTCTATACTTACATGGTAGAAAAATTTACGTGGCCTCGCGAGCGCCAGGCTTCTCGAGCCATGGCCATGGAAAGGCCACGTTACATTTTCTACCACGTACATTTTCTACCATGTAATATATTACATGGTAATAATTAGTGGCTGTCAAATAGGTGATATTAACGGAAAAAATATTGCCATACAAAAATTCATATATATATATATAAGCAGTTAAAGTTGTTTGGATTGTATACAAATACCAAAAAAAGACGATGTTATGAACAAGTGAAAAATAAAATTTGTAATATAGTCAGTATAAAAATAGGTGAGAAATCTGTGAAATTATATAGATTATCATGAAAATTACTGATAAAACTAATTTCTACCTTTTTAAATTTCGTTAATGTATAATATGTGCATATATAATAGTTCGCAAATTTTCGCTTTTAAGCAGAAACTGCTTATATGTTACGAAGCATTAACATTCTTCAACGAGGTGCTTAATAAGAAACAACCCTTTAATCGGCCACATTTATCACTCGAATAATTCAGAAATTAAAATAACGTAGAGACGAATATCATATTCGATTTGCATAAAAATTCACTTAAGAATAAATTGTATTTTTAAATTACTTCTTTCACGCGCCTGAATTTCATCTCTTTTCCTTGCTTCCTCCTTTTCACTTACACGCGACACGATATCAAACAATTCGCTTTTGTAATGTTTATAACGCTGCGGAAATATCTGCGGTTTCTAAATGTAAAATAACAACGGATTGAAAAGGCAATCTTTAAAGAGTATTTCTTACTATGCGAAATACATAAATAAGCAGAAGGTAAATCAACAACAGAAATAAATTGTTTAGATTGTTGAAAAAATCCTCTTTGCGGTTCGGTTTATCGAGTTGACGTGTAGTGCTTTCTCCGTCTCTTAAAAAAACAACTTCTCTCTCTATATATGCGGAGAACGCGGCAACAAATAATTCAGTACGTCAATGTTCGAATTGGTATTGGTATTGGCACGTAGCCGCCATCTGTGGAAACGTTGGAAACACGAATTGCCCAGAGCGCATTTCGCGTGGCCCTCAGAGATGGCGTGTATACGGACGTTCATGACAGAACTCCATTTCGTTCGGCTTTTCAGCCTTGTAAAACAACTCGAAAATGAACGGTTATTTTTTATTCATTGATACCGAGTACTTTTTAAAGCTTCTGATGGCAAGGAGCATTATTGCGTGCAAATTACGTAGTGCACCGTGCTCTGTGCGTTCGATGAAAATCGATGCAACGCCGCGGGTCGGGGAAAAATATAAGGTGCACGCTATAAAACTTAACCATTCGATTATTCCAAGTGTCTTTCACTTTGAATACTCTTTTATCGTGTCGTTGTTGACGTTTAATCGCGACTGTTTGGCTTTGCCCGGGGAAAATCGTTTTTAACTGACGCAGGTCGTAATTATACGATTACGTCTCAGAGCTTTTGCTTGGAATTACGAAGACTACAAATAATTGAAATATTACCATGCATCTGTACTTACAAGGAGTTATGTCAAAATAGAAAATTGATATCTTATACCTAATTTGAACTTTCGACCTGGCAGGATTTTTTCTTTACGTGACATTGAAAAAAAAAATTATTAAAAATATAGACGCTCGTGGCCATGCACGATTTAACCCAAAATGATGTAATTAAACATTCATGTCATTCATAGTCACGAATAACTACTCTGATTACTATTTAAGATGATAACGAATTTAGTTTCTGTCATATTTTAAATCTCAAGAATTAAAATTGCAATTCGTTTATTCTCGATTTTTGTCAATAGGATAGTTTAAAACAATTTTAAATGTTTATAAGAAAGTGAATCTACTTTAACATCTCGCTTATAATTATTATAAAATATTGGATTGAAGATGTACCGATCCCTGAAACATTTTCAGACGATAATGGAGAGGATGTTAAATCTACATTAACCCCCGCTGACGTTTATAGCGAACGGACGTTAAGTTTTCCTATAACGCACCCTCTGACGCACACTGGCGGGCGTTAAGTTCACTTTAGCGCCCTCTAATTGTGACCATGCAGGTGTTACATAAAACTTAGACTTAGACTGTACGATCTTCAACGCTTACGGAACATGATCAAAGTCACTTTAAAGCTTAGATCATACATCCACGTTAATCCTCGACATAGCGTTGAGAAATAAAAAAGTGCTAGAAAAATAAAATGTTGTTTTTAGTAATTCTTTATTGTTTTAATGGTTTAGATATATTTGTTTTTACCAGAATATAGGAAAATAACGCCAATAGAAGTGAAACGTTAAATATTGAATATTTCTATGGCTAAAAAAATGCTACATGTGTTACATGTATATTGCCCCGGAGCAATGGGCATATATGTGTGATCGGCGTGCACCCGACGATTCCCCTACGATCTACATATTTTTTCATTTTATCATTTGGATGTGAGATCATTTAAAATATATGTCCAGCATATACATATATTTTATAAATCCAATTCATAGAGGGCTCGTAGGCGGATCACGCAAAGAACATCGATCAGATATATATTCTCATTGCTTTTGTGTATATGTCATATTCACGTGATCTATATACATAATTTCGAGTTTCAATGAATCTAAAAATGAAAAGCTACTGATAGGAAGATGTTGAATGAAAACAACAAAAATTTTAACAGATTTTATAAAAGTGTTATCTGAGACTGTCGAATGAAACGTTCTCTTATATCTAAATATATTTTTTTTTAAATGTTGAAAGTTACAATGATTTCCTAGATCTACAGCTTAATAATTATATTTCTTAACAAGACATTCTGTTTGCAATTCTATGTTTTCCGATTCCGATCACTTTACTTTCACAAAGTGTCGACAAAGGTGTTCGTGATTAAGGGACAACCTGCCAAACTAATTGAAATAAATACAAAACAATTTGTTCGTCTTCGAATTATGCAAACAGCGTCACGTTTCAACGTCGCACGCTGCGGGATATCGTTAGACTTTAACGACGTAGACGTACGTAATGAAAAATTCGAGACAGAAACTCGTAAATCTTCTCAGAAATTCGAAGCGTCTTGTACAACGTTATATACATTCAGAATTCAAAGAGTAACTTTAGGTAGTACTAGTAGGTAGTAGGTATGCACATTACATACTGCAGTATAAGTTATATATAATTTTAATATTATACTTATTCTAATGTAATGGAAAACTGGCAAAAAATGAAATATTTCTTCAACTTTTATTTCAAAAATCATTCTGACATATTTTGATCCAATTGCCTAAAACTGCGTTAATAAACTGCGTCTTGTGAGTAATATCATTTTAAATGCTAATATAATTGTAAATGAAAACCTAGTCAGATAATTTCCCTTTTAGTTATTTCAAATTCAATCGAGAATTAATTGCTCTTATAGTGTGATATAAACAATTTTTATGGTTTTATACATATATTTGACCATATGTAGTTTATTTATTATAATTGTGTAAACATTTTAAACTAAATATTTTTTTGGAGTATCAGTAACTATGAGTATTTATTTAATTCATTACAATTATTTTCTTATAAGTTTAATATCTTCATTTTGATTAATTAATTATTTAGTTAATTAATATTAATTTGCTGATTCTTTGTTTATAATCTATTATTGAAATTTAATTACATTTATGTTTAAATTTCATAGTTTTGAAATCAGATTTCCTAGTTTTAAATTTGCACAATTTTTCTTCTTCTGCCGCATTCTCTTAATACATTTATTATATACAATTAAAAATAAAAAATTATATTAATTATGATAATTAAAATATAAATACTGCCACTTTATCCAACTTGTCCTTTTTTACAACGAATCAAATAAGTATTTCACTTATAAAGTTAACAGCATTACGGTTATAAAGTAAAGTGACAGGTCATCAATTTATTTCCATCCATTTCAGTCTAATATGACATAACTATGAAATAGCAACATGCAAAAATAGATGCTTATATAATACTCGTTACAATTTTACTGTATACAATAACGAATGTACAACAGGCGAAATAGCATGACAAGCAGTGATGTCAGAATTGTGATCAGACCAAATATACACATGGATGCAGAGCGGTACATTGCTACACGCGGCTAAACATAAATAAATGAATTATATAGTAATATTGTTAGAAATATATATCAAAATGTTATATTTAAACAACACCAACGCAGCCTGGTGAAAATTGCACAAAATAGACAACAATGTGGGTTACGATGGAATGGTAAATGGTGAAAAAGATGACTTTCTGCGAGAGACCAACAATGCTTTTGAGTTATCTCGATTAAACTAGAACAAAGCATAAATAAACCTCAAAGGTTGTAAATTCCATTCAACTATAGTAGTTTTGGTTCACTCAGAAACCAAAATATGCTGCGCTCGTGGAGCTTTAATCGCGTTAATGAAACATGAGAGACGATTTTAAATTAATTTTATTCATTTATATGCACTGCAACGCCTGAATTCTATATGCATATACACTTTATTTCTATTTAATAAGTAAAAGAATCATTAAATTACATCACAATTTATAAAAATACACTGGAACAATATTATTGTTCCATATATATATATTTATTTATTTATTTATTTATTTATTTATTTATTTAATTAATTATTTATATGCACCTTGTAAAGGGCATGACTTCCTACCGATGCTATTTCGCACAGTCCCACATGCCTGAAAAGAAGTTAATCAAATGATTTTATTGATTACCATTTGGTAACTAGTTAGTAGGATTGACAAGGTCTCGCCCTATTATCAGAATCCTTCAACCACGTTTCGGTCTAATGGACCCTTATGCGTGGTGAACCCATTCGTCCCTCGATCTCCGATAATCACCAGCAAACATCGATTTCCTTTTACGAACTTTTATTTGAACTGAAGCAGATAATCCGACGACTGGTCTACTTTAACAGTACTTAAAAATAACCGACATTTACAAATTACCTCGATGAATAACAAATTCTTTTATTTACAATCTATTCTAAGACAATAAGTAAATTTAATTTACATGCTAAATTTAGGCTAAATAAGCTAAGATATATTTACATAAACTTGCAGGTGAGTAACTCTATCGCTGTAGAGAACACTCGTAAAATATATAAAAAAAAACTTAAATAACTAACTTAATTCACAAAAAATATGATGTGTATTTATTTTTCTACACATCTTATGTTCAAACGAAATTATGTAATAATTTAATTTAATAAAGAGGATTGACATAATTTTTGTTACCACGAGTGCTGCTTTTTATGATAACGTTTGCACGTAATAAATATATCTAATGAGTGTTCTATTATATTTTAGTAATTATGTTAATTTATTCATATTTGTGTGTAAACAATACAAATTTTCCGTCAACATATAAATGTAACAATAAACAGATTTGTCAATCCAAAAGAAAAAAGATGTTATTTCTGGAAATTGAGCATTATATGATTAGAAATAACTAATCTGAAGTTTTTAAGAGTTAACTAAAAATATTTTCAATTCTACCTGCTTGGATATAATTGAACCAATTTAGATTTTTGTAGAAGATTTATACAAAAAAGAAACGAAATAGTTGGAACTACTCACTAAATAGTAGGATACGGTGCAGCTACCGTTTTGGCACTATGTAAATGGTAGCATTAACAAATTCAGTAATTAAGAGGAGTCTAAAGTAGAACAGTTACCGACTTATCCTCGATAAATGATAAGCGTAAATTAAAAATGATTGAAACAATATATATATATATTTTTTTTTTTTTTTTTGTATTATTGCATAATTATATTTTCTCATATATAATATTCAAAATAATAAAATACGATTCTAAATTTGTAGTAATCTACACTTTTCGATAGTAATAGGTACGATCTATTTTAAACGGAGTGTTAATTACAGTGTCTTGTTACCCCGTTCTCAAGACATGCTAAAATGATTTATCTTTGTACGCTTGTCTACCTGAAGATGTATGATCACGGTCCGAAGGATCGTTACCTATTAGGTTTAGAAAACTTTAAATAGATTCTGCTATATTCTAGCGAAAAGTCATTTAGCTCTTGACGGTCGGATAATTGTTTGCGTAATTGTATAAACTTTCGAACTATTTAAATCCAATAAGACTGTTTCACTACGTTGAAGGTTCAGAATTCATTGAACTTTACGGCATGCGTACTTAAATATTGGTTATTGCAGTTGAATGAAGGAGAAATGATTTTGATCTTATTAAGGTGGTAATAACAACGTTGAACGTTGAATTATCAAATTTTCAAAAATCGGATTTATTCGTCTTATGAATGCCGATGAACTTAGTCTGGCAATGATAATAGAGGAAGTTGAAAATTAAGTTTACTTATAATTCTCGGAATTTCTGGCATTCATTATTTATTGAATTTATCGCGTAGAATTTCACCAAAAGCAAGTTCTGTCCCGAATTAAGGTAACTATAATAAGATTGATTGAGATATTTTTATTATGAAATTATGATTTATAGAGTTATTTCTATAAATAATAGAACCCAATCAGCAGTGATAAAAAATTCTATATAGAATGAAAAGAAAAAGTACCCTTCAAATACTTTAACCTCGATGCTAATGTAGCCAAGGCAATTATAATATTATATAATTATATATGCATATCAGGTCTTTCCAAAAGACTTTAATTATGGTGTCTACCTTGATAATGAAAAATTAAACATTTTTAAGCTTAAAACATAAAATAAACATAAAAATAGTATTGGCCTCGAATTCTAATTGGAAATGAACCCTTCGCCATCAGGTTCGATACACGCCTACTCATGGGTTCGATATGTAATTCTCCATACTATACAGCAACTAATCACATCAGACAGTCAGAATGATCAGTTAATTTCCTTTGCATTCAAAGGTGTTTTTAATATAATTTTGTAACTTTTCTTATTAGTTCCATAAAAATATTGCCAGAGGATCAGAAACAAAATTCAATATGTATTGATTCAAATACATGTTAGGCGTAACGATCTAAACTATATAATCATTATAATCGTATAATAATTTCTACGTACCTCAATATAGTAACGTTTGGTAGGGTATTTTCTTCCGCAATTGCGATAAGCCCTTCGTATTTTAAATCATAAATTAGTCGAGACAGGCTGAAAATGCGGATGCCAAAGCTATCAGTCATCGCTGACAACGATCGTCTCGTGGCATGGCAAAGTTTCGCGAGGGCGATCGCGTAGGATCGCAAGGTGTGGCGATTTTTCTCATATCCCAAGTACCCTTCCAAGGATACTTCAAGTACGTATGGACATGCGACGTGTAGAAATTGCTTCGCTCGCGGCATGTGGCACCGCGGCCAGGGCAATTAACAAGATAGTTTTCTTACTCTGCAAAACAGATTACAGCGGTTTTGGCAAAAAGCAGAAGGCTCTAGGTCGTGCTGCGCTCAGCGGAACCTTTTGAAGAAGGCATAACTTGATTGATTACAGCGAAAGCCAGAGTCGCGCACAGGCTGCTGTCAGCCTCGGCTTTAATGATGCGAGGATTAACATGTCCTACTAACGACCCTTTACTTCCTTCGCATACGACGAAAGGCTATAAAGCCTGGCCGCTCTCTCAGTATGGCCCTTTCTACTATCCAACGAAAGGGAGAGAGATAGATAGAGAGAGAGAGAGAGAGGGTAGAGAGATGGAGAGAGAGAGAGAGAGAGAGAAAGTGTAATATTCACTGGGCCGCGATCATTATTTACGTTGATTGATAACGTAGAGCTACGTATATCTCATATCGAGACTCTTGTAATACGTTCTCGCACGTGTATATGCGATTCATTCATATGCGAATGGCGCAAAAGCTGGCACTGCAGGCCTCCGTCACGTACGTGCTTGAGACATGATCGAAGACACTCGGAATTTCCCTGCTTTGCCTAAAAAGCTTCTGAATAACTCGTGTTTCATTTTGATATATAGTATTTTTAGCAATTACTCAAAATTCTGTTGCGTTATACATATTTAAAAAGAAATAAGTATATATATGTATAATGGCGGAAGCCATTAAATGTATAATGCACTATTAAAAGCGAATTTATTCTACATTTCTACATTGCGCATCCAGATGAGAAAGTTGGAAAGTACTGCACCAATGATCGGAGGGGCGAAACCACTGTAGCTTTAATTTCAATTATTATTATTGGTAATATTACTTCTTTATTGACGTGTAAAAAATTCGGTACTTTTGATGAGGAAACATTTATTTCAAAATTTGTTTACACTCGAAGTCAAGGAATTCGCGCTGATGTTTATTACAATGCACGAAATTTCAACTGTAGATGATGATAATTCTAAGGTAAAGGGTCAACTCTACGGTGCTGGGATCGCAGACTAATGGTTACAAATATTGTATCATATAATATTAAATATTGCAAAAGTTATAAACACATTTAGGTCGATTTCTCTCACTAAAATCGAATAAGACTTTTTTTTTAAACTTGCAATTTCATAAAATTTCAATATATTTATGAATCCCTGGTACTTCTGTAACTATTGGCTTATAGATTAAGAAAAACATTTTATTATTGTTGTAATGTTGTTTGACGATATTTACTCAAGCTGCGCTGATGCAATCCCCTGAACGATTTTTTTGAAACGTGACTTTTTCGATGTTGCACTGTAGCGCCATTTTGAGTGATTGAACTTTATAAAATGTTTTTTTTTTTTTATACTTTATAACATTATGAATACAAACATGTATTACCGTTTATTTTTCCACTCGAAAAAATGTTTTAAAGTATCCAAGTTCTCTATTCGACGAATGAAGCTCTTTTTTTGTAATTAATTACGAGCTTTTACACAATTTTCATTACATTATCTAGTAGAAATTAATCGTGGCATTCCGTTTTATTGTAAAGGCCCTATATCGGAAAATCATTATAAAATCTGTACGAGAAAATCTCCCGATTCTGTCCAG
>JAPYZR010000247.1:0-42914 GCA_030522945.1 Trichopria nigra | reverse complement strand
ACGCTCCGAAATGCAAACAAACAACATGGTCCGTCTTACACATTGCGGACTGCTGCTTGTAAACAATTTCGAAACATTGCGTACCCGGCCGGGATCGAATATTATACATCTATTCAAACTTATCGTTTAAGTTGCAATAGCTATTTTTTAGAATTTAATTATAATACGTACTACAATAATATATTAATGAACTTAATATGCATGTCCAAGCAAAAGTGTCACACAACTACCCTATTAAAAAAAGTGTGCAAAAAGATGTGTAAAAAGACGTATGAGAGGACGTGTAAAAAGACGTATAAAAGGACGTGCGAAAAAGGACGAAGAAATGATGTACGAAAGGAAGTGTTATTTCAGCGGACAATTTTGTACATCTTTTGTACATCTTTTGTACGTCCTTTAGTACGTCTTTTTGAACGTCTTTTTGTCTTATTGCGTGTCTTTTTCTTTTTTAATAGGGTAGTGGAAAATTCTGAAAGCGTTAAAAGTTGTAATAATATGATATTTGTAAAATCTTCTTGCATTTATAACATAATAATAACATTACCTACTACAGTAAGTGAGTAATAAATGTAACCATTTTAATAATAAAAAACTTTATATTATAAAAAATGGATGCTAGTGAAGAAAAGGGTTTGACAAAATTTGTACAGGCGCTTGGACTTCCGAATAAGTATTTGGAATTATATTTATGTTCATACCTTCTTATTCTATATAAATGTACCTTCTTTTCTATAAAATTTCGATGATTTCGACCCTCGAATTCAATCGCCAGTTTCTCGCATAATTTTCGGTTAGTAACGTCGAAATACATATGAAATAATATGAATTAACGAATAAAAATAAATAAATAAATAAATATAAATCTCACTTTTTTGTGTAGTTTACAAATTCTTCTGCAATATATATCTTGGTATACAATACTTACAGAGAAGAGGGCTTAAACAAGAGATTTATTTTTAAATCAGCCATCGAAAAACTTCATAAATGATACAAATTGACCGACAGCCACGTAAAAAAAAAAAAAAAAAAATCGTTTGAGAAATGAATACAAAATGAATTTTCTTTATTCATGATAATTGTTAACAATTATAGAAATGTAATGATATTTTTTTTATTACGTTGTATATTTTCTAGTATAGTGATATGTAATATACCGATTCAGTTTTTGCTTAGTATGTTCATCAAAATAGAGTTTCTCTCCTAAAAATGCATATAAAATTATATTACAACTAATTATTGATGACATTTTATTTTATATCTATTCCCTAAATTTGAGTTGCATAAAAAATTATTAATGATTCTTCCATTAATACAAATTTGATTAAAATTTATGTACTACTACAATTACCAGTAGAATATTAATTTATTATTTATAACATACCAATGATTAAAAAGAATGATTAAATTTATTAATGATTAGGATAATGTAACATTATTTCGAATAACGAAAGAATTTTTACTCATTTTTTCACTTATTTAAATTTGCACACTACGCCATGCTCAAACATTAAACTTCAATTATAAAAACAGAAAAGTTAGAAGTTCCATGTAATGCAGTTCTGCAATTAAGTGACGTAGTTATATTGTTACGGACCTGACTTACTAGGTCATTTATAAATGTCTATTCCAAATTATAGCATTAAGAATTCATGTATTATTCATACAATTCATATTTTATTCCCTAAGTTACTTTTGCCCTGCAACGCAATTATGCAGAGAAAATGCTGCTATAAGTAAGTAGAAATAATAATTTAATTGAAATAAGGATAAGACATTTGGTAGCCAGATTTGTCAACATTGTTTCTTCAGATGGACAATAACAATTCCCAAGAGTTTCATAGACATTTAGAATCAGGCGTAGAGTCGTTTCTTGTAGTTTTATTTATGGGAAAATTGTTATAGCATTAGAACATATGTTTGCGAATATTACGACAAAAGCATATTGTTTAAATAGAATTAAATATTGGTTTTTAATATTTTTAATTACTTTAATTGAAAAAAAATATAAGTCTAATGATTTGGCTTCCAGCAATTCGTTATCAACTACTGCCCTAAAAAAACATATGCCTAATGCGTTGTTGACTATTTTTGAGGTCGCTATATTAATCTATTCAAAATTTGAGAACAAAATAAAAGTTGAAATTTAGTTGTACTTATTTTTAACCTTTACGTATTTTTTTTGTAAAAATACCCTTTTCATCCCCGTTTTCAACTCATCAAATCATTAAAGGATTGATAAATAAAATATGAAAAGGAACATTTATTCTATAAATAGCTTTTCCCCGAATTAGCCACCATTGTTATAAAATGCACTTATTTAGAGTCGTAATTTTACATTCAGGAATATTCTATGGCCATAAAAAGGTTAAAAATAAATTCGCAAAATGATCTAATTTTATTAATTGGACCACGACCGCCATATTTTTGTTCGTTTAACTAAATTTCAACTCGTATGTATTTTGTATCGAAAGTGACTCTATTGAAAAATGTCCACTCTTTTTTTAATTCAAAAAATCAGGTGTTGGGAAATTTGTCTCCTATTTTCAATAGCTTATATCGGTCAGATCAGTTTTAGATCAGTTTTTTATCTAAAATGTCATCAATACGACATGAAAATTTGACTATTCGAGTTGAATTTCTAATATTTTAAGAGTAAAATTCAAATATCGTTCAGTTCAAATATCAGGCTTTCACCCTTTATACAATTTTTATCGTACAGTAGGATAGTTACCAAATTACTAAATTATTACGAAGGAGAAATTGTTAGGCAACTGTAAGAAGGTAATCTAACAAACAGTAGGGTAATAAATATCCTTGTAAAATTAGTGTATCATTTTCTCACTGTACATGAGTAACGTTCATGGGGATTTTTCATTACTTGGAAATCGACTCGTCAAGAAGCCATTAGGCGAAAGAGGGGCTTTTTTTTAATCAGTTCATGGCTCACATGAAAAACCTTTCCGTCATGCGCAGAGTATTGATACAAGTTTGCGGTGAGACATTCGCGGAACGATTAAAATCAAACGTCGTTTTATGCATATATCAAAGGAAGATTCGCAGCGAGCTGGTGGTGGGAGACTTATAGTTCGACCTGGATAAATCGCTTGTGCTGCCAGTTGCCTTTTGCATCTTCGACAGTTCGGATTCGCAATACCTTGTGCAGCGGACTTGCAAGTGACGTTTACAAACATGCAGCTTCCCATCGGGGCGACTTTGGCGCTACACTTGTTGATCTTAGGAGTGACACATGCGCGTAAGTTCATGACTAGAAATAGCGAAGGTCGGCATTAGACAATTATCGGAAAAAATCGCATCTTTTGCATCCGATCTCATACACGAATGTGTACGAAATGGCACGTGGTTGATCGTTGACGATCGACACGAGTAACTTGAGAGATGTATAGATCGAAGCAAAATATTGTGTCGATTGATCAATGAATACCTTGCACGAGCTTAATGAAAAATTGATTGTATTCATTGTGTCAGTCATGAATATTATTATCATTTTTGTTTAATTAATAGTTGAACTGCAGTGGCCACTTTGAAAATATATGATATTGATTATGCTTATTTAGTGAGAAATTGATTCAGCAATATTTCATGACGAATGTCCATTATACTACTATCCTCCATGAGATCTAAACTGAGGGAACATCTTTCATGATTCTTTGTAACCTAACTTGATTTTTTTATTACATTTTGTCATTTTACATAATTGTGTGTGATTCTTAAACAGACGTCAGGGACTTTCAATTTATTAAATAACTTAATTTTGATGTTATTGCGTCACACCGGAACTCCTGGCGGTGGTTGTAATCATGATCTCATATATGATATTTTTAAAAGTATATCAATTATTTTTTTCAGTTAATAATCTTTCACAATGTTTTTCGGTCCTAATTGATCCTGAATTTCACATAAAAAGTCATCAACTATTCTGATTTTTTAAAATGATGTTATAATTGCTAAATGATAATGGACACGCGTTTAATTCGGATCTACCCTGAAATCGATATTGATGAAAATCATGATCTTCCAAGAATTTTTGTTAGTTTTGTGAGGATTAAAATATATATGTTTGTTGGTACTGTCAACAAAGGGGCGTAACGAAATATTGTTTATTCCCGTTCAAATATGATTTTGAATTTTCAAACTCGCGTTACATCTTACAGTTTTTGGTGATCGCAATTTGTGGATGCTCTGACCTGCAATAAATCATGCGCATCTTGACATTTTACGGTCCTTCGTTTACTACTTTTACTACCAATTTCGATCTTTTATGGTTTTTTGATGATTTTTAATTTTATTTAGTTTTATTTGAATTTGTATATTTGTATTTTCATTTATTGATATTTCATATCTTCATAACATCAAGTTTTGAATAAAGGAGTTTGAATGAAAAATTATTACGCTATCAAAGAAGAGTACTATACCTCGAATAAATTTACTTAAATACCATTCAGGAAAAAAGTACTATATATAAAACAGTTATAAGCTACGTGCAATAAAATATGTTTGCATTATTGCAAATTTTGTAAGAAAAATGAAGAGGCTTAGTAATTTTATCGAAGGCGCATGTTTTATCGAAGAAAACAAAGAGCAGGTTGTACATGCGGAATAACAGATTCAAAATCTAGGTTGTATTATATGTACTAATTTTTATGCTTTTATAATTGAATTGATCAAATGTGTAATTTTTCACCAACCATCGGGTTGACTTTTTACTCGTCCGCATAAATATTTATTGTTGAGATTACAAACATGATTGAATAAAAACAAATTCTATTAAAAAATATATATAACGAATCTGCCGTTCACAAATGCAATCGAATTTCATCGTTGATGTTTTAATCGTAAACTTTAGGATGATTTATGTAAACGGACTGTGTTCAATATTGACAAAACCGCGAATAATTTCCATATTCAATTATTTCGTTATTAAATAACGTTTTTATTTCAAATTCGATTGAATTTCGATAACATTCCTTCGTTGAGAACGATGAAAAATTATTTTTTACTTGATGTTTATTTTTTTTTTTAATTTGCAGTAATAAATGAAATTTTTTTGGAGAGAGCAAAAGGATGTGCCGATACGGTTTAGGGCAGTCAAGATTTTCGTCGATTATAACGTTTTAATTTTACGTTTATACCTTACACCATTTGTGATGATAAATTATAATTTGTTGACCTAAACAATATAACCGTTATATTGTACACGAATGTTTATAACGTGGTCGAATATTTTTAAACAATATTTGTTACTTTTTTTGGAATAAAAAATTAGCATTGCAAAATGCCCCGTACTTATTTTTGCAATACTACTTTTTATAATTTTTTCTCGCTTTTGCTTTTAAATTAATATAGTTTCCCCAAAAAATGTCGAAACAAATGCTATCTAACAAAATTGACAAGCCCAGTAACCGAAAATGCGAAAAAACGAATTAAACTGGATTCAAGTGCATTAAAATGGATAGAAAATGAATCAATTTCAATCCATTTGAATCCATTTTAATTCGTTTTTTGCCCTTTCAATGAATTTCCGATTACAGGGAGACTTTATAAAAATAAGTTTCTCCTTCATTCAAAAAGAGTTTGTGTAAAATTCGTAAAATATTTGTTAATTAGGAATTCCACACGTCCAATATATCATTACGAAAAATGATTATAAAATAATAATAAACAGTTTATTCAAAAGAAATCATCAAGAAATCTTTACTGTACTCTTTCTTAAGTACGATACACTATACTGTTTATCCATTATTAATCGCCATTTTCTTAAGGCTTTATACGTTATTCTTAAACGCTACTGTTACTTTTTAACTATTTTAAGACTACAAAAACATCATTTCTTTTCGCCCCTATGGAAAGTCCACTTTCTCTCCCTAGGACGACAAAAAGAATTATGGCTCGAAACCACACTTACTACAAGTTCTTTGAGAAAATACTACATAACATATAAGGGAAAATCAGAAACGTTTGAGATCGTTCAGCCTTGCCTGTTGCATAATCTCATATCTTATTGTTTGAAAGATGTAAACATCAGTAATTTTTACAATGTGCTTCACATTTTTATCACTTTATACTAATTTATTATAAGAAATGTATTACAAGAATAATCTCAAAAACAATGTTTACAATACTTCGTCATAATTATCAATTTACATGTCTGATTAAAAATGTTGTTCTTCGTGCTCGTTAATTTTTTTGTGATGTCTATCGATTCATCCCTCAGTGAGAATGCATTATTTTCCTAAATTGAATTCTATCTCTATCTATATGATATAGCTGTGATACGACGTCAATTATAATATATATATATATATATATTATGTTCTGTTTTTCAAATTTTGAATTTTGATCGATGTTGTCTATATATATGTGATTCTTTAGAATGTTTTTTTTTTTAATAGTTCCAGTTTTTTTGTAAACTTTTATCAATGTTGGTCATCCCGTACGGAAATGTACACCAAAAAATATTGTTCGGGGTCCGAAATGACACCCAAGTCGATGTAAACACTAAAAAAATTGGGGTTTACACCCAATTGGGTGTCATTTCGGACACCGAACATATTTTTTTCTGTGAGGGATATTACAGATTAATTTTGTTATAATCGTTTTTTAATCTATAGATTCTATTTAATTATTATTTAATTTGTATTTAATTTTTCGAAATTAACATAATCTTCATTTTCATATTTTGTCAGCGGTTCAGAAAAAATTTGTCATTTTTCATCAACATTTTTATATTTTTTATTATTTTTCGATATGTTTTATAGATATCGGTTCATTACCATTATTTTTTTTAACTTTCATCACTTTATATAGTTTTTTCTTCAATCTCAGTATTTAGTTAGGTTATAACCAAAATTGAAATATTTTAAATCATAGTAAATTTGAATACTGATAATTTTGCATTTTTTTTTTGTAATTTTATCAATATTGTCAGATTTTATTGCATTTAATCAGAAAATTTATTTAAGATTGTTAAATAGTCCAAGTTTGACGAATGTCAATTGTTCTATTCTTTTTTTTTTAATTGTATTATCTGCTAAATTTCGATAACTTTCGAAATGCGTTTGGTGTTACTGTTAACTTTTGATAATTTCAAACATTTTTATCCTTTATTAACCGTACATTTTTGTTCCTTATTTATTAAATATATTGCAATTTTGATATATATATTTTTTTTTTATTTATAAGAACGACCCATTTATATATTTTGTGTTATGTTTAGTCCATCTTTTTAAAAATTAGTATGTTTGATTAAAAAGTTTTTCTTCGTTGTACATATTTTTTTCTAAGAAATGAACAATAAATTTCAGGAAAATTGTGACATTCGACAAATGATTTCGGATGAACATTGCGATATTCATCATTTTTTAAAAACTATATTATTCTTTCAATTTTGTTTTCATTAATGACATTCGTATATATACGAATATATACGTATTATATTTGTATTAAATACGTAATATATTTGTATTAAAGATCAAACCGAAAACTCAAATAACGAGTAATTCTTATTATCAAACAGTGATTCGATTGAATGGAGAATACTTGGTTGAACAAATATTGTTTTGTCATTACATTAACATCTTATTATCGCTATTATCAATATAATAAAGTAATGTGCTTCAAGCGTAAATTGATGCGCTTTTTAAAATTCTATTACTCGTGTAAGAAACAATATATCATCCTTTACTCTGGTATTATGTCATCATAAAAACGCACACGTGCGCATTATGTATACATCGTATACGCTAAACTTTGAAATCCAATTTTACAATTAACTTTTAACAAAAATTTTAGTTTTTCAACGCTTAACATACAATGAATTCAGTGTGAAATACTCTTTTAATTTATAAAGAGTTTATAAAGAGCACTTTTGATATGAATTTAACATGTAACGATTTAATATTCTCAATCAGTTACTATCTCAACGTGATCTTATTAATATTGGTGTTTCTTGAAATAAAAGAAAAAACTGCCTACCATGAATTCGTTATGAATAATACACGAACTAACAAAATTATAACTGGTATTGAAAGTCGTCTCGTGATGGTAATGCGGAAATGTGGAAAAATAACACTTTTGTGACTGTGTCTATTTTTTTAAATGGTATAAATGTCCTGATCTAAATCAGGACAGTTATACCACGAAATCTGTTTTATATTTAAATTAAATGCAATCTATCCTAAAGAAATATTTCTGTGCTTTAGTATATTCTTTATTTATAATTATTTATATTTAATAACGTTTTGTAAATATAACAGCAAAAAAAAAAAAAAATGCAAATTTTCATGTAATTGAATTTCATGTAATTAAATTTCTCTTGATTAATCAGGACAATTAAGGGAGTGTTCAGACATAATAAGATTATGATACACCTGATCAATGAGACAGAAAATTTCCGAACCTTGAGTTTATATAGGGGCTTCCCTTAGTTAGTCAGAAAATGGAAAGTGACTTATTATTTGCCGCTTGTCAAAACGTATATCATTTATTATCTATTTTTTCCCTTTATTCTTATGAATATAATTGACTACTTTTAAATTTTCATGGAAAAATTTCTGCCTTGATGAAGTCACCAGGAGCAAATTACTGCTGACCTTGCTCTATTTTCGTTCGTACATGATGAGAGTAAAAAGTCCCGTTGTCCTTTAATAGTCCTTTTATATTTGCATTTTGTCATCGGTATGTTTCAATTTATAACGACCGCACCTGCACCATTCTCGTATTTTTCAAAGATATTTCGATACAGTTGTTTTTCTGGATGTTTATATAATGTACAATATGATCGATATTCAAAAATGCCACCTGTTGCAAACTAGATATCTAAAGTTTTGCATTTCATCATTGATGTTCCTATTCATTTGTGATGTATCATTTGTTTTCAAATTGATACGTTTGTGCAGATGGGTAAGGTGCAAAGAAACATCTTTCAGTGTTGGAATAATAACTCATGAACGTTTTTAAAATGTATTGTTTTCTTTGTATTTAATATTCATTCAAATTTCATTCAATTTTCATTCAAATATCCCACACCATATTTTCTAAAGAACATATTCCCCAGCTGTAGGAACCGAATTATTTAAAATAAAAACTAACTTTTTAAATTTTATATCAATTTTAAACGAATTATTTCGGTTGAATTAAATCTTTGAATATTTTACACCTGGGCTATTGAAATTTAACTAATGGAGAAGAAATAGGGGAATACTAACTTATATATATATAAAAAAAAAAAAAATAATTCAGTAATGCTGTATCAGCTGGTTTTGACATTCGTTAAAAAGATTTATAAATTTTGCATGTGAAAAAATGAATATCCTTATGAATTGAAATTGAAAAATTGCAGAATCACCATGCACGACGCCGAACAGAGAGCAAGGTCAGTGCGTGAACCTGCGAACGTGCAAGCCGCTAATGGATCTCCTTAAACTTCAAACTCCTGGAAACATTGAATATCTCCAAAGATCGCATTGCGGTTTCTCCGGTCGAGACCCTATGGTATGCTGTCCCCTGAATACTGTTACTCAGCCTCCGATAGAGAACAACAATGGGGATCATTCGGATCCTCGCAATCATCCGCACTTGCCCGCCAATTGTGGACAGGACCTGTCTTCGCGAATTATCGGTGGTGAAATTACCGAACTCGACGAGTTTCCGTGGATGGCGCTTTTGGAATACCGAAAACGTAAGTTCGACACCACCAATTTATTACGAAGACGATTCACATTTGTATCATAGTAGATTTACAGTCCGAGGAAAGCCTTCTATGTAGATGGATCATTTTAAAAATATTTATTTCATACGTTAACCTAAAGCTAATGAAAAAAACAAGCAATACGTTTGATAAAGCAGAATCTATGTAGACGCCGCATAATTTTCAGTTATGCATCGAATATGAATAACAATTGCCAAGAGAGTTAACAAACAGGTTTATTGGAAGAACAAGTAATTTTTTCATTATTGTTTGACGGAAGTAGCTAGCTTATTGCTTAAAGGATTTTTTTCTTGCTTAAATTCTGTGGATTTGAAACGAAATTCGATCGCAATTTATCTGCTACAATTAATTGATCTTTCTATAATTTTCAAACTTGCTAATGGCTTCAATTATTGTCATTTTATTTCCAAAATTCTGAAGTAATTTTCCATGAAAAGCAATGAAAACTATTTTTATAATAAGTTCGACTTTATTACTGATTACAAATGAAATTTGACGACGGAGCTCCTGATCCCAATAATAATGAAAATTTTTCAAATTTCAGCAAACGGAATAACGACGGCCTGCGGAGGTGTTTTGATCAGCAAACGTTACATTTTGACCGCTGCCCACTGCCTGAAAGGAAAGTCATTGCCCAGAAACTGGCAACTGACCAGCGTTCGTTTGGGAGAGTACAATACAGAAACAGCTCGTGATTGCATCCCCGACGGTAACAACGGTATGACTTGCGCCGATGATCCCCTCTCAGTAAGAATAGAGGAGGCCATCACCCACGAGAATTATGATCCTCAATCTACCGAGCAACGCTACGACATTGCCCTTTTGCGACTCAGCCGTGATGTACCATTCACAAACTTCATCAAACCTATTTGTTTGCCATCGAACGGTAACCTGGCACAGAAGTTGCACGCGGCTGGATGGGGAAAGACAGAAGAAAGGTCAGAGTCCAACATCAAGTTGAAGGTCAGCCTGCCCTTGGTTGATCTAGCCACGTGCCAGAACACGTACAGGAGCGCTGGCATCCAACTGGGCTTCGGACAAATCTGTGCCGGTGGTCAACGGGGCAAAGACTCCTGTCGAGGAGATTCCGGAGGTCCACTTATGAGTGTGGAAAAGACACCCATGGACAGGGAAATCCGATGGACGGCCGTTGGCGTCGTGTCTTTCGGCCCATCACCTTGCGGTATGCAAGGCTGGCCTGGTGTTTACACCAAGGTCTACGATTACATAGACTGGATCCTGGGCAAAATTAGAGCGTGATCAAAAGACGATTTTTGAAGCGCGAAATAATAGAATTGTAGGCAGCAGAAACGTCGAAGTTTCACGTTGTCACATTTGTAAATATGTATTTGAGATATAAATACTATTGTTTTCCGAAGTCAGCTTATTTTTATTTTCCTTGTTCTATGTCAGCCTTGGAATAGTATTCGTTTTTAATGAATTTGGTGAAAATCGTCAAGAGCGTGCAATCATTAAGAGGCAATATCACATTAGTTTTTAATCGAAACAGAAATGTTTACATTCGATAAGAACGATGAGTCGAAAGACGCTACCGAGAAAAGTAAAGCCGAATTGAAGCATTAATGACCTTCACCGTATAAATCATGCGATAGCGGCCGTTTATACGTTTCTTTTTTTCGGTCAATATGTCACGTTACCCTGTGACGCTTAATTCTTTGGAGAATGTTTATTTAATATATTTTATTATTTATTCCAGTTTCAGAATTGAATGTTGTGTTTGCGAATTAATTTTCAAGCGATGAACTTGTAACTAATTTTTTGCTATTAATACACAAATATCTTGAATCGTGTACTTGTTTGATATTCTTATATCTGTGGGAATTTTTATCAGGTATGAAAATTTTGGCAAAATATAACATAACGGATGACGACGATGAGCGTAACATCGCCACTAATTGCGGAACTACATACTATTCGTCCATGAACTTGCGGATGCCGATGAATTGTTGTTTTGTTTATGCAAAAAGAGAGTACTCAGTTTCAATAGCAAATGGGGTATAAAATTACAGCGTACTTAAGTACATACATTATGACGTTGTTTGATGAGACAAAATGTGTTAGTCTTCATTTGTGATCGATTAATTCATGCATAATTCATATATATTGCACACATATACACATGCGCGCGCACAATCCTCAAAATTTAAATTCACAAACATATTATAAAAAGATATTCTATTTTTGGTTTATATAGTTACAAATAAATTGTTATGATCTTTCATGAAAATAAAAGCCTTTACTTACACTATACCTCTTAACCTTTTAGGGGACCAAATGTACATATTTTCCAAAAATAATTTCCGAAATATCGATAAAAGTGTATTTTTATTTGTAATATTGTAGACACGCGTTCAAGATCATAAAACTTAATTGATTTTTATAAAAATCAGTGCCCAAGGGCTTTTAAGATCGCTGATCATGAATCTGGAGTCAGTTTTTGAAAATTGAAAATGGCGGTCCAAATAAAATAAAACAAAAAAATTACGTTTTTTAAAAATCGTGTCTAACTTTTTGAAATTCAGAAAATGTTGTCATGTACCATTGGAAAGAGCGATTCTTGGCAAATAAGGAATGACAATTATAGAACTTTTCTCATGAAAATGGAACTTTAACAATTACTTGTGAATGGAAAGTTTATTGACGTTTATAGACTAGTCACGAAATTATTTCACGGTATTATAAGATCTTCATTATTAGCGCATTGATTATTTGTTCTTCCTTGCGAAATTATTCTTTAATTTATTATTGTTTAATATACACAATTTTTTATCATCATTGCAGTGTCATTAAAACCATTTAACGTTATTTTGACACATATGCCGGCGTCAATTTTTATTATCGTTTTAGTTTAAAAAAATAGTTTTTTTCTAAGTTTCATTATCATTCTATTAACTTTTATTTGTTTGTTTTAACGATGTTTGTGTTCATTTCAAAATTTTTGTTTTGTTTCAACGATTTTTATTTTTTCTCGAGAATATAAATTAATTTTCCTCAATCCTATTTTTTTTTTACTTTTTGTTTTTATTTAATGAACTAATGTTAAGTTAATTATGATTTTCCCATCTCTTCGATTTGGTCAATTATAATCGTTTCTTTAAATTTTGTTTAATTGACCATCTGTGATGTGTTTTTTCTGTCAATCATATAGTCTGTCTTTACAAGCTTAAAATCACTATTGTAAGCTTGTCGTCCATATCTTAAAATTTCAATTGACTGTGAAATAATTATTTCAACATTGATTATTGTATTATTTAGGAAATGGAAGAGATCTCTACCTACAGCCGATTTCATTGATTTCAAGAGACTCAGAGCGTTATATTCATTAAACTCTCAAGTTATTAAGATTAAGACCTCAGTACAAGCAATGTGTTAAAGGTACTGAAGAGAAGTGTAGAACAAATGTTCATTCCTTTTCGTCATTTGTAAAGAACTACCAGAAGAGAAATATTTGCCGTCATATATGAAGTACAAGACCACTCAACGTACACGACGTAATGATTAATACTTTATTAGACTTGTGGGATTATAAAATATAAAATCTGAAAAATACTTGTCGTATTTGAATAATATATACTGTGTCTATGTACACGTGACTCTTTTATGTATGATGATGATGATGATGAATCCAGCTTGACGCATGGTTTTTTTACCACTCTCCCATCCGTAATTGGCACTGGCAAAGTTTTGAACATTTGGCGGTTTTCATGTATTTTTTTTCTTTTTGAAAACAAAAAAAGTCCTATTAGGAATTAAATCTACATGTACGTTCTGTATCAGATGGTGTGCCACCTATATAGATATTTTTATTATAAATTGTATGACTCCATTGTTAATGCCTCTAATATATATATATTTAATATCATAATAGAACGTGGAGTATTTTCTAAGATATAGAAAGAGACTTATTACTCCAATTTTCAAAGATGGTAATAAGATCATCGTTAGTAGTTATCGACCTATATCTGCAGTTAGTTGCATCCCTAAACTGCTAGGCTCTATATCATTGCAGCAAAATCAGCCGTGGCTGTTTACGGATTTTATTATTGAAAATCAGCATGGTTTTCCTAAAAATAAATTGACCGTAACAGAATTACTACTCTCTCAGATTTGTTATCAAATTCTCTCGCTTGTAAATACCAAGTCGTATATCTGTATATCTGGCCTTTTCAAAGGAGTTCGATAGTGTTAACCACGCAGCCTCGATAAGCAATAAGATGAATCATATGGGTTTCTCCGATGCATTCATGCGACGATGGGGAATCTTACCTAACAGGTAGAATCTGACGGGTGAGGATTAAAAATAATTTGTCCGAGGTTTGTGTGGTACCTTCTGGTATACCAAGGGCTCACACCTGGTTCTCATAATTTTTATCTTGTTTGTTAACTGTATTGGCGAGGCTATTCGATTATTCTAAGTTTTTAATATATGCTGACGATATAAATCTATACACGCAGATATTACCCCCGATTGATGCTTCAAATCTTCAGAAAGTTCTGGAATTAGTTCGAGCATGGGCGAATCATAATGATTTAAGCACACTAATATAAATGTAAATCAATACAACGATCTAGGCCTTAAAATATCCAGTAATTTTAGTTTTAATGGTCATTTAAACCATATTCGACCAGAAACTTCAAAGATGCAGGGATTTCAAAAATCCGTTGTCAATTGCTTATCTCATCCGAACTTTATAGTTCTACCATATTTTTTATAGGCTTCACCTGTCTGGTCATCGTATACGAATTCAAATTTTGCGAGGCTGGAATTAGGCGTCCAGAGAAGAGCTTTTATAGAGATCTCTCGTTTATCACACTGATCATCCCATGTCCCGGTTCGATCATTGTTTTCTTAATATATCTTCGGAATTCAAGTTTCCTATAATAGCTTCGCTCCATCGATACCATGGAGTCCTTATAGATACCATAGATCCAAACGGAGATATCTGCTGTAGCCCGTTGTTATTATAACTAAGTCTTTATTGGTATTTGATTTTATTTAACGTTAGGTATATTTTGTATACTGATTGTGTTATTGCTAGTGCATCGCAATATGAGCGTTTTTCCGCAAAAATATTTTTTGATTATTATTAGTGTAATATACATATGAGGACCACATAATGGTCTGTTGAATAATAAATACAAATGCAAATATAGATACAAATTATTATCGATAATTTTCGCGGGATTTCTTGAATTCATTGAAATTGCAGTTTTGTTTGGTCTCTAAATTGATGTATCTTCATTTGTATCTTATAATTTTTATTTATTATTTTCGTATGTTTGTCATCAAAATGTTTATGCGATCTTTCGTCTCTGCTTTTTGAAGAGAAATGTGGAATTTTGGTCACACGAGCTCGCCAAATAAAGTTTCCAAAATCGCCAGCAATAGTTAAATACTACATTGTGCAACAAGTACATAAATTATTTCTTTTTCGACGAGTATGAAGGTTGACGCACTAGCCGAATGCGATTGCGATAGACGCGGATACTTTTTGTAATTAATAAAATGCACATAAAACGCGCTTTTATATGTGATTGTTTCGTATACGAAAAGTAGGTCTTTTACGCACTAGTGCGTAAAAGTAGTAGTTTTATATATATGCAAGAATTACAAAAAATCATTTAAATCAAACGACCCATTTAAGTAATTATTATCATTATTTTTAATTTATTTTTATTATAGAGATATAAACAATTTCGCACTCAAGAATGGAATGAACTATTATAAATACGTCTCTGGTAAAAGTGATTCATTTCTAAAATGTGTGTTATCAGCGTTGCGAGCAGCCGCGGAAAAGGTTCGTAGAAACATGTGCATCGAGATATGCGTCGATTAATTTTTTATTGATAATGTCGCATCCATTGCACATTCGTATTCGATACGAAATACATGAATATTATTGAGTTTACGGCCCTTAATTTATCCCGCAAGTGATTAAACAAAAAATATCAATGCTATAAATTGAATGCAGCCTTTCAAAAGCAATGCATGCTGATGTAATTAAAATTACAATTGATTGCAGATTTTTCATATAACAATTGTTATATACGTGTGTTATTAAGCATCATTATGCAGAATTTTATACAATGTTATATGTATAAACATTGTTACTTAACTATTCGTGTTAAACGTCGTGACGTCAATTTAAATTTAAGCATTCACTTTTAAAGTTATTAATTGCAGCGCGTGCGATATTTATCGAAGAAGATGGTGGAGTAGGAAGCTGCAATCATAGAGGATAAATTGTTAATCTCATCAGTTGGCTTTTACATCTAAGACTGAATCGGTTTGAGTTGGCGCGTGCGATCAGTACCGTAACTACTTGCTAATTGCCATTGGAAAATGAGCCAAACAATATGGATTAATTTGATGGTTTGTGCAGTGATGTTCGGCGTTATCAATGGACGTAAGTCGTCTAATGATTATTTATATTTTGTTTATTACAAACATAATAAATGTCTGTAATTTCCTACGAATTATTAAGTTAATGGTGCATTGCTATTATTTCTATTAATGGGTTATTTTACGTGTTTAATCAAGAATAGCGGTAGTAGAAACGAGCATTTGGTATCCTTGTGAGTCTCTTTGTAAGATATATGCATATTGGATAAAAGTAATGAAATATAATTACTCTAAGAAAAGCAAGATACAGAAATAATTCGTATTTTATTTCATTTTTTGAAACTTAATAATTGTTAAATCACAAACAAATTCCACGTGTTTATTTTAATGCTCATTTCTGTAAAATTTAAAATGAAGAGAATTGTTAAATTTATCATTTTTAAATTTTTATTATCGTCTTGTAAGAAACGTTTCGAATGGGATATAATTTCCAAAAAATATTAAAAATTTTACATTTATATATTTCAAGAAATATAACGAAAATAGTTTGGTATTTTCCTTATTATATGGAAAGACTATCGTGAAAATACCGAACGGTATGGTTGAATTTCCTAAGAAATGTTTTCTTATTTCAGGGCCTTGAAGTGGAAAAATAACAAGGCATTTGTTTTTTATGTGGAATGTAGTCATCAACAATGTTCGTGAAATATGATGGAATCCCCTATACCAGACATTTGTTATTTTACCAATACATTGATAACCACTAATTAATGTGATTATAGGTCGATATTAAAGTTATAGATAAGACGCATCTCGTTTGCGGGGGTTTCCCTATTTTTCATCAATATTATTGAGCAATATTACATAAAACTTACGCAATATATTATATAATATATATATATCATATCAAACTTATTCAATATAAGTATCAATATAATTATCGAATTTAGTACAATTTATTGTGAATAAAAATATTTTTATAGCTAATGAATACATAAAATTATCATTGAATGGTCATATAGTTAAATACAATTGAGTCAAATTGATAAAAAAAATCAAATTTTCTCTAGATATTATTATGTGTTAATTTGATAATTCAAACGAGGAAAATGTTTTAGCAACGTTGATGTATGCACCAGCAATAATTATTACTATCGTAATAATAAAGACGTAAATAACGGTATATATGTATTGTCATTATTTATAATTTATGATCATTGTATAAAATAAAAATGCATTTTATGTAAATGCATTGCTTTGTTGATTTAAGAATAGTGTGTTTGGAAGAGAATTTATATAATTTTTTTTCGCTTACAAATAAAGTTGCAAGAACCCTTTAAAGACATTTTTATGAGATTGCTATTTATCATAATAATTATAAATGTCATTATAGTATTAAAATTATGCTAAACATCTTATCTCTATCTCTAAAATAGGTCAATGACAGTAAGTGATTTTTAAAATCACTAAACTTTTCACGTACATTTCTTTTTATATGTAGTGCTTAAAGTAAAATTAAATGTTTTTATTGTTTAATTCTGACCAGGAAAAAATATTCAAATGCATTTAAAAATATACGAGTCATTAAACAAATTGAAAATTTATAAACGGAGATAATCAATGTCGATAATTACAAAATATTTTTTCTTGTAACGCGTATCCCAAACCGCATGATATCGTTTTAAATTTATAACAATCGTTTTCAGAGTTATTATGCCGTACACCTTCAGAAGAAGAGGGCAAATGTGTGAAATTATCAAATTGTCCATCTCTGCTTATCCTCCTCAACAGTAACATGGAACGATCTAGCATCGATTACCTACGTCAATCACATTGTGGTTTTGAAGGGCCAGAACCCATCGTCTGTTGTTCTCTGAAGAACCCAGACGTTGTACCGGGTACATCGACGAGTGAAAGACCAGGTCCTCGCATCAGAAGTAGTGATGGCGCGATTGACCTTCGAAATCACCCATTACTTCCTGCTAATTGCGGTAATTACATTGCGCCGAAAATTATTGGCGGGCAGAGAATGGACTTGGACGAACATCCGTGGATGGTCCTATTGGAGTACAATAGCCGTAAGTATCGAAATGAATGGTCAGATCTGACAATCGGTTTCATTATTTAGGGGATGTAATATACGAACAAGTAAATCCTAATAATTGATTGCAGCTGGCGGAATGGTGATGGCTTGTGGTGGAGTCTTAATAAGCAAACGGTACGTTTTGACTGCAGCCCACTGCCTAAAAGGCAAAACACTGCCTAAAAATTGGAAATTGACAAGCGTTCGTTTGGGTGAGTACGATACCGAATCGTCTCCAGATTGCATCCCCAACGGAGATGAGGATGGCCAGACCTGCGCCGATGAAGTAATATCCGTCAACGTCGAGGAAGAAATTCCTCATGAACAATACAACCCCGAAACAAATCGCGAACATTTCGACATTGCACTTTTGAGACTTTCGCGTGACATCACGTTTACGCATTACATACAAGCGATATGTCTTCCAATAAATGGGACTCTACCGGGAAAGGCTTTCGTTGCTGGCTGGGGAAAAACCGAAGATCGCTCGGAATCCAATGTCAAACTCAAGGTCCAATTGCCGATCGTTCCTCAGGACAGTTGCACGAACGTTTACAGAAATTCAAACATAAGATTGAATTTTGAGAGTCAATTATGCGCCGGAGGTCTGAGGGGAAAGGATTCGTGCAAGGGAGATTCTGGCGGTCCAATGATGACCCTCGAAATGGATCCTGTAACGAGAGATGCCAAATGGGTCATAGTAGGCGTCGTTTCTTTTGGACCCAGCCCTTGTGGTTTACCAAATTGGCCTGGGGTCTATACGAAGGTTCACCATTACACGGACTGGATCTTGCAAAAAATAAGAGCGTGATGATTTATGCATTTAGTCAGAAAAATATTCTGTACATTTAAATACGTATAATTCATGTCATTTCATTGACAAATGTAAAAATTAAGAAACCTAATATGACGTCAACGAGATTCAGCGATGACAGACCCTGATCTCCGGTTTCAAATTATTTATTAACAATGACTGATCTCTCGCTGTAAGTATCTTTCATGTTTTGAAAAGAATCGTGCAGCAACTGTCCGTAATTCATAAGCTTTATCTGTCTGACGACCGATCAACCGGAAAGCTAAGGTCGCCAGCGACATGTAACAATTAGAACCATGACATATTAATATATTTGTAATCTCTTTGCGCATAAACGTACCAGGAAAGTATATGCGTTACTACGTCTTTCAGAAACCCATTTTGTATCATGTGTTTGTATATATATCACGGTAATGTAAAATATGTAATTTTCGTATAATAATGGAAATTATATTCTTTAAGTGAAGATTGGTGTAACAATATGGTGTCCTTATTTATACGTACATGAACTTCCAGTGCAGGTTCATATCTGGCTGTATATAGACGAGTGTGTAATATATTGCACATTGAGTATACATACTTTGCATATCCTGGAATGTATGATAAGATGTCTAATATGATCTTTACCTTATTCATTTAAAGTCTATTACAATCTTTTAGTATCCAGTCTTATCGACAATTTTCCCCAGATTAATTCCCCAAATTAATTCCCCAAATTAAATTGTTTTGTATGGATGAAGAATTGCGAAAGAATTGTAATATTCATATAATTTCAATTGTCTGTTTATTCTAACTAATATTATGTGGACTGACCTTGCATTACTAAAGTTTGTTAAACATGTTTATGAATTGAATTATTATTCTATTTCGTAGATTTTCCTGGCTGTAGGTTAAGTTATGTTTTAATACAAAAAAGGGTGAATTTTATGTGAATTTTGTCATGGAAAAACTATTGGGGAAGATAGAGATATAGAAATAATTACCCCGAAAAAAGTATTGAGGAAAAATGGTGGGAAAAATGGTGGGACCAAATCATTAGGTCGTTGCTCTCCCACGGTACGTATCTTGGATATAGTCTGGATAATAGTAGATGAAATTTGGATATATTTGTTTTGGGCCCATTGAACACTTTAGATTAATTACGCACGCAAATGTTTCTTGCTCGATTGTGCAACATCAAAAAATTCTTGTGAACAATTTAATGTGTTTTAGATCGATTGCTTTTAAATGGTGTGTTCTTGGAGTATTCAGATTGATTCATCATCGTTTAAATTAATATAATCTGGTTTCACAAAAAATTAAAATTTTGAATATGTAATCATTTGAAGTTCACGCGGTAGTCACGCAAATATACGCTGGGAAAATGTTGTTCAATATAATATCACTGACTTCTGAAGTGACCATTATTATGATTGGACGATATTTTTAATAATCGACTGAAATCATAACAAAATATTCAAAACACACTGCGAGAAGTATGGCGCACAAGCTTGTAATCAGGGAATCCTCATTTTTACAACAAACGCAGTTGCGTTGCATGTGCATATGCAGTCGGATGAATCAGCCTCCCATTACGTAGTTTTAAACCGGAATTACCGGCAATAGCGCACGGCTCTTTTTTTAATTCCTTTTTCGCCTTGTATAGAGAGCGGCGCCGCACGTCACTGATGGCAAGATGCATCACTGAGTCACCAGAAGAGGACTTTACCTGCGTAACGCCGTTGAATTGGCGTTATAGAATTTGCATTAAGTATACAATTAATGTCCTAGTAACAAAAAGTTGTATTTTTTATGTAATTAATTAATTAACCTTCTTAAGAATACATGTATGCTAAGGCTTGTTACATTATCAATTAATAATTTTTTTCAAGTGATTATGCCTTCATGGATTATTACGTAATATTTTTGTTTTTAATTTTGCGTTATATATTTGATTTCTTTATTTAAAAAGAAATCCGAGTAAAGAAAAACGTAATTGTAAACGTTTATCGGCCTAACCCCATTACATTACCCTTATCACATCAGCGTTATTCAACGAGAGAAACATATATATATATATATACGCAAAAACTAATAATATAATTTGGAAAATGGGACAGTGAATTCGATATTAAAAGATTCTATACATTACCGTACAATTTGTACTAATACCGTATAGGAACATGCACGCAGTACATATATAATTCATAATTATTATACATGCTTATTTATTTATTTTTTACATTTATTTACGGGCTAATTTGCCCTCAAAGTACAAAATTATTCTATATAATAGACAAATATACAATACACATATACAATATAGATATACTTATGTATAATTATATATGCGGTCAAAATCCATATATAGTTAAATTATACATAAAAATTATATATGTAAAGCCCATGAATATAATTATATACAATTCCATATACAGGCTTATATAAATATATATAAATATAAAGAATTTTTTCCCGGAATAATTCAATAAGCAAAGTTATATATTGTGAATGACGAAACAAGACAAGTAGAATAATACGAGTAAAAATTATGTTTAAAAAAAATTCTATTTACTACATTTGATTGCTTTTTGATAAGACGTTCGTTTGTGGGAGAAATTCACACGCCGCTACAAAATCGCTTAACGGATATAATTAGCAGATTCGAGTAATTTTCCTCTGAAAAAATCTGTCATTTGATGACTTGCACGGTTCTGAAAAGTATTTACAAAAAGACCGAATATAAAATGATACGAAATATTAGCAAAATGAAATTATCAGCAACAAAAAATTCCTTTGACAATTAATTAGGGAGATTTAAAAAATTAATTAAAATTTAATAACGGGATAAAAGCGAATTCATTAAATTATTCGAAACGCCATTAAGTCGAATATTTTCCGTCTATCAGTAGAATTTTAATATCGTTAATATGGTCATGAAATAAAGTAATTTTAAAAAGTAATTAGTTTATTATTATTTTTACTATTATGTCACTTTAATAATAGGTGTAAATTAAAAAATTGGACAACTTTAGCTCAAAAGTAGAGTTCGTGATGTTAAGACTAGTTGGACCACTGATCTAAAAATGCTTCATCAAATATCAATGCAAAATAAGTGAGATATCGTCATTCGCAGAATCATTTGTCATAAATTGGTTAGTACACGTTTTAGTAAAATGTAAATTGATGATACGCGTTTCCTTGAATAGGGCAAAAGTATCCATTGTCCGATGAATTTGTTGCGTTCTTAATATTACTTTTACATAAAATTTCATGATTATAAAACAATGGCAATTTCTACCGTAAGATGTATTGACAGATTTTTTAGTAATATAAAATATTAGAAGAAATATGAGTTGTAACTCATAAATGTCGAAAGAACATTCAGGTGCATTTAGATGCAATTATACATTACTTTATACTTTATTGTTTACTTATAAATAATATAAAGTAAAGAAATAAGTTATTTTTCCAAGATCATCGTTCCGGACAAATATTTTGACGACTAAAGTTTTAACAAATCACAACAGGAAATCAATACTTCGTCCGACCTACGGTGCGGGTCGAAGTAATACAGGAATAATACAGCTAATTATTGGTTAAATGAAGAATAATTGCTTAAACTCTCTGCATACCTTGACGCGAAAATTGAGCTACCTTTTTAAAGGAGAGAATTTTTTATTTTTACTTCGCCCAAAGCAATGATGATTGTCATTAGAGTGGTTTCGAAAACAAAATGGCATACGGAACGAGAAACCCAGATATAAAAAGAGCATTTCTACTGTAAGGTCGTGAAAGAAAAGGCGAATTAGCGTACCAATTACGTCCACTTCACTTTCGGGGTCGTTGAACTCAAATTCAGTATAAAAAATAGAACATGTAATCTAGAAGCGTTACATTTAAATTCATTATGCAGGTTCGGATGAAGGATTCTTTAAAAAAAAAAAGAAACACCTTTCGTTTCTGTAAATTTGTATATTGTGAAATATCGCTCTTAAGGGAGAAATTCATTCTTTTGAAAGAGTGGCACAATTTTCACATGAAGAAATCTAGACAAAATAGTGAATATATGTTTTTCAAAATAATCTGCAGCATAAAAAATTCCATAACATTTGAAAATGAAAAAAATTAAGATTACTAAAATTACACTTATATATACTCTGACAATACAATATATAATATAAAAATTATAATAATAGCAATTACAATCAGACTATTACTATTAAATATCGTCATGTAATGATTTAAATTGTTAGTTAAATTTATATTATTTCTATTTTGAAGGTCTGAATTCCAAAAAGTGTGAAAAAATATTGAATTCCAATTTGGAATTTATTAGATGTAATAAATTTAAATCAGCAAAAATGAATGTAATTTTACATAGAACAATCGAGGTGAAATTTTATCTTTTTGAAGTAACCAAAAATCAAATCCTGCGACAATAGTAGAGCCATGAAAAAATATTAAAAATTAAAAAATGTTGAAAATTAGGAAATTATAATGACAAAGTCCGCTCTCACTTAGCAAAATAGTGGTTTTGAGATCATATTGCTGATGGCATGTTGCTGACACGATGTCGGGCCAATTCCATCAGCTCTGTTTAAAGTTTCATCAGCAGATCCCATTTCGCAAGTGACTGCGGAAACACACTAAACTTTTAAAAATGCATAATTATTCAATCTACATAATGTACTTCTTACTTTTTAGAATCGACAAGGAAAGCGAAACTGCGAATAATAGCAACGCACATCAATACAGTTGCATTTGCGAGTTTCTCGAGCAATGACAGTTAGCTTACCTATATATATCGCTGCCATTGATACCAGTGATAATGACCTACGTATCTGGCTGGTTAATTGCATTCCAAGTATCATCATCGTCATATACACGATGTTCTACGAAGAGCCTTTATCAAGCCCACCACATAGATGGCAGCATGCACTTAGCGAAGGTCTGATGAGTAGGCCTTCAAACACTGTTCCCTGTTAAAACTCACTCTCTCCGTAAAGTAACAATCATAAATTGCGCATCCGTGTAGATGTATACGCGAAATCGCTATATATGTTGAGCGACTTCTCGATCGAGGAAAACACTGGGAACTGGTTTGACGTTCAGAAGTTTCGTTTAAATTCCAACGTGCTACTGAAGACTCAACGGAAGGTCACGGCGTGTGACAATGTTTAATTAAAAATTCGGCATTGAAATTTTTTAACGTTGAATCGAATCGGGAGGTGAACCGTTTTTGTTTTTTATACACGAATTTTGAATTAGATTATATGCGAGGACTCACAGTTTAACATGAATGAAATGAAGTTTACGTCGACCCTCGCCATTGTCCTGTGCGTCATTCTTGGAGTCGTTGCACGTGAGTAAACGCAATCTGCGTGCGTGGATCCGCTTATTTATATATGCAGCAATTAAGTTTGCGAAAATAGCGCAAGGTGAAGGATCGCCGCTTATTTTTCGAATAACTCGTCAAAGAGGATATTTTTAATTGAGGGAAACCCCTAATAATTGATTGATCGTACAAAAACAACGGAAAGATCTTGTTTCAGTTAAATTTATGATCTCGTGAATCGAAAAAAATGTTTGTTTTTTTTTGTGAAGAAGATTGTAAGACTTTACTTTTTTTTTTTTAAATCATCGCCAAAGATTAGTTTAGTTTAATTTTCTTCGTCAATTCAAATTTTATGATGATAATAACAATTTCGTAAAACTAATTTGAAAAGACGTTAAAAAATTTGGTCTCGATAAAGGTATTTTTGCGATTATCCCTTATGTAATCCCATGTATGATGTAAGATATGAAAACTATCATTCTTGCTTAATTGATCATGGTAATTTTGGAAGTCATTCCAAACTAAAAAACTACTTAAAAATACAGTATTATCACCGGTTACTTGAATCTTTTAAAATCATTACAAATTTTCAGGAAATTTTAAATAAATAAAATATTAATATTAATATAAAGCGGTTACAACAATAACATAAAATAATCGTATCGTCAATGATTTTCAAAATATATTTCCCGATTGAGAACGAAGACCAAAGTTCGAACAGGAAATTAGTATCGATTAAATTGTAAATAAAGCGAATCGCAAAGTAAACGTTAAACTGTTTGTTATACGCATTATATGATGTTATCGAAAGATAAATTAATGTAGAATAATGAAATAATTGTTCAAATATTATTTCCAATGTTTGAAAAATTCACGTATATCGCGTATTTGTAGACTTAACATTTCTTAAATACATATGTTCAACAAGAGTAAACTTGTTCAATAATTAATCGCGAAAAAAGAGTGCAATTAAAATCGTTATTTAACAATTTTATTCTTTTTGTGGAGTATTTCAAAAAACTCGAGAGAAATGATAATTGAGTATTTTCAGTGAAGTAGAAATCCAAACCACCGTTTTCGAAACGTCAAATAATTTTGATTAAAATTGTTTTTATCTTGATAATAGAATAATTTTAATGTAAAACCACGTTCCAATTATTTTCCACACTCACTACGAAATTTAATTTCTACTACTGAAAAGTACAATTTAATAGATATAGTGGAACATATGAAACGATAATTCACTGCAGATCAAAATTAAAATGTAATCGGATCTATAAAGAATTCAATAAAATGACACCAGATTTAATAGCGAATCATATACACAATTTAAATTAAATCTGATAAAACTTTTATTTCCTGGAAATGGTCTTGCAAGAAAGTACAGCAAATAAGAAAAATATTTTGATGCATATTGTATTGAACGGTTTTAAAGAATATTTTTTCGAAATAAATATTCAATTTTTAAAAAGGTTGCATTAGAAAATTCGTAATACATGTGCCATACTTATTTGTAACATTATCTGCAAACGGAAATAAATTAAATAATGAAAAACTCTAACTGTAAATTATCAATCTGAATTACTTTGAACTCGTTTACATGATTATTCCGAATTTTGTTCGATACTCAGCCTTGCCTTATTAATAGACAAATAAATAATGTTATTCTAAATGTTATTCTAAAATAATATATTAAATTCTAATGTTTAAAGGAGTGTAACTAAATAATACCATTTAATTCGTTTTCTTGGAACTAAATTCAACATGAAATCAAATCTCGATAACGACTTGCGGTTATACGTGCGTAATACCTATTTTTCCGCTTTTTCTCAAATTTGTAAATGATTCAAATTACCTGAGTGTTCACTGTCAATTAAAAAAAGTAGGAAAATATAAAGTTTAAGAACTACGTTTTTAATTTTACGTTTTTAAAAGACAATGACCTTAATATGCAAGTATCGCAACATTTACGTAAATGTTTTTACTCTTCTAAATGCAACAGTAAATTTGTATTCAGCGACCCACAAAATTACGTGGTTTATAATGATAAGAATGATAAGAAAGTTAGTATATTTTACGCGATTTCGACAGTGTATTTAGTTTACTATTACACTATAGTATAATATATGATATATACATTATATTAGTATAAAATTACAATACACTCTTCTTTATGCTAATTTCAGTTTGCTTTTACAGAAATTCAATTTCCCGATAACTCTTCAGATGGGGAAAGTTGCGTTATGCCGGGTGGACTGCAGGGGACTTGTATCAATATAAAGAAATGCAAGTTTTTCATGGACATATTAGCAAATGAGAAACCATTATCTGCAGCTTCGAAGGAACTTTTAGTGAAATCGCAGTGTGGATTCGAGAATAACGATCCGAAAGTTTGCTGTCCTACCGCGACGGTAACTTCAAAACTATATTTTTTTAGAAAGATTCATAGTACTGATTCAAATTCGATTCCATTCCTTATTGCTGACCTGAGTTTGGTTTTTGGTGACACATTCATATGTTCAGTTGGTTTTATCGCATAGAGCAACTATACATGGTTTCACTATTACGGCTTATTTTATCACATGCCACATTATCACAAACTAGTGGTTAGGTAGAATTACGAAAGAAATATTGATTTGATAAAGAAAATTGTGCACTTCATATATCAAGAAACTTCTTTTTTAACTTTTAGAGTACTCCAGAGCCTACTCCCCCAGTGACGGAATCATCAGTTCCGGCAGCACCGGATGTTAGAAATCATCCAAAATTTCCTCTGCTCAATAACGACATCTGCGGGCCAATTCGAGAGAAAAAAATCGTTGGAGGAAATATGACCAATGTTGGGCAGTTCCCTTGGATGGCATTGCTCGCATATGGTGTTGATGGCAAGGATCCTGAGTTTCGTTGTGGTGGCTCCATCATTTCCAAACGATACATTTTAACAGCTGCCCATTGCGTTACACAGCTTCCATCATGTATGTAAAATTTTTGTTTATTTTCAATTAAAACTTTTAGAATCTTCTTGATGCACGGAAAAGAGAATTATTCTTAGTAGACCGCCAATTTATAGGCAGGATAAATATGAATTGGTGGGTGCTAATATTTTATTTTCGGACGGATTTGACAAATATTATCGGAAATAAATTCCAATAAGATGTGCTCATATTTAAATACCTCTTGTAAGTATACAAAATAAGCGACGTTTATATATATTTTCAAAGCTGCAAATAAACATTTGTAAAATTCAATAAATTTGATGAACTTTTAAGTACAGATTGCAACGTATAAAATAATAGGACCCGATTAATGGAATTGCGGCATTCAGTTTTTCATGGGATACTTGGAAATTCTTTACTCCAGAGTTTTCGGGGTTGTTTTTGGTGGTTTTTACTATTTTTGTACCGCCTTTTATTAAAAATCAGTTTTAGATTTTGCGACCCTACATTCTATCAAATGGTATCAAATTTTATTTTGATGCCCTGTAAAAGGGATACAAATAATGAAGAAGGGACACAATTTTTCCTCAGAATAAAGTAATTAAAACACAATTTAAATGTATTATTTTGCTACCGAATCGTATAAAAAATTACATATTTTAAAACTGTTCATCGTTGAGAGCTCTAATATATTTTGTCGGTACGACTACTTTTAATTTTCTGCTGAAATTAATCAGTAATTTTTTTCAGCAAGCCGGATATAATAAAATATACGTTTAATTTGCTTATTGCCGATTTTGTATGACATTGCATTTCGCAAAAGAACTTTAATTATATCTACACAGTTTCCAATGAGAGCAGACAAACTAAAACATAAAAATTGTATTACAATTTGGAGCTTGTAATTTCTGTATTTATTATTTACCTATCTAATTAGTAGGAAAGAAGCCAAGATATTATTAAACAAAATTGAAAAAGTTGTAAGACCACGAAAATGATTATTAAGTCAATATTAATCTTTCTTTATAACTAACTTATATCTTCTCTGTTAGATTTAAGACTGCTTGGTGTAAGACTGGGGGAACACGACGTCACGAAAGAAATAGACTGCGATACAAACGAATCTGGTTTGGAAGAAAACTGTGCAGCGAGATATCAAGATTTTCTTATAGAGAGCTTACATTATCATCCCCAATACTCAAGGGCTGTCCTGCAGAATGACATTGCCTTAATAAGACTGACGCGTAATATAGATTTTAAATCAGATTCGGTAAAACCAATTTGTATGCCTATTGGACGGGCAGCTGTTATGTCGCAGAAAAAAGTGAGTTTTCAGATTGTTTTATTTACAATTATACAGTCTTGTTATGTTATCTTGAAATAACACGAAAATAAGGTCAAATTATACCTCTTTCAAATTTACATTCAAAAGTTAACGTCAAATTATTTCACTTACATATTTACACTTTTTTGTTTGAAGTATTAAGTATAATATTTTTTTTTTTTTGCAGTTAATCGTGACTGGTTGGGGAGCAACGGAAACAGGTCGCACTAGCGATGTGCTCTTGCAGGCAAAACTTAGTCGCTTCCCGCAATCAGAATGCGAAAAAGTTTATAAAAGGCAAGCAGCAATCACGTACAAACAAATTTGTATGGGTGGTGAAAAAGGTGTGGACTCTTGCAGCGGTGATAGCGGTGGCCCTCTTCAAGGACCTACAAATTTCAACGGCGAACTTCGATACATCCAATACGGCATCGTCAGTTTCGGAATACGGGGCTGCGGGGCAATCGGGGGATTCCCCGGCGTTTACACCAGGGTAGATTACTACCTAGACTGGATCTTAGACACGATGTGGTAATGGCTTGCAACGATGTTACAAACTGAAGACTTTTATTACAACCAAATGGCATTGATCTCAATTATATTTTTGTATTAACTTACATAATAATTAATAAAGATAAAGCATTTATTGAAATATTAGCGAAGCTTTCCTTTTCAGTGTTAAGGTCTTCGATGCATGTATTCATTTTTTACAATTTTTTCTGTAAGTCTTTCAGTTAAATTTACATATGTTTATTGTCTTTGCTTATTTTTACAGTTTGAAATAACAACTCCTACGAAATTGAAGACGTGATGGTCCTCAATGTAATTTATATAATTCTCGATCTTTAAAAAGATTAATATATAATATTTTGGAATTGAATGTTTAAGAAATTTATATTTATATCTCATTCGTATGTTTTGAGGTAAAATTGTAATCTGGCATAATTAAATAGTACTTTCAAGTCACGCATTTACATTTTTATATCAAAAAAAATCTTATTTTTTTTTAATTTAAAGATCAAATGAAAATCAAGATAAATTGACAAATTTGATGAATGAATTGACCGAATTCGGACTTTTTTATATAATATATATAATATATATATAAAATAGAAAAAAAGAAAAATTGCCAATAATCAAGAAAAGTATACAAAAATTTACCAAAAAGTTGATAAAACGAACAACAATGGACGTAGTTTTGATGATGTGATTTGAAATTGAATTTACAGCACTCAAAAGGCTAATTTCAAAATTTAAGAACAATAATTTACGAAGAATTGAGGAATATCGATAAAAATCGAGTAAGTTAACTATAAATTGACGAAAGAAATGGAATCAAAAGGAAAAGAAGTCATCGAAACACGTAAAAGTGAAAACAACTGTAGAAAATAAAAAAAAATTTTTCAATTGCATTTTTTAGGTTTATAATGTAGACATTGAAAAAAAATTAAGAAATGGTAAGTTCCCTTAGAGATCGCACTTCATATTTCGTCCTATAGTCTAAGGCTCGAATCGGGGTACAAACATTTCGAAATAAAAAACAATATTAAAATGATGAAAAAATAAATAAGAACGAAAAAGAATAAAAAAAAAGTTTAATGTAGGTTTTTGAGTTGTATGATCGCACCGGAATGTCCACCTGAATTTTACATGTCCAGTACGAATGAATAATTGGAAACCAGTTATTTTCATTATTCGCAATTACGAATGAAACATCGCCAATCATTTTGTTCTCAACATTTTTATTATTCAAATTGTATACAATGGCGATATATAAATTTGTAAAAGCTCTTGCGTTTAATCACATTCATGCTTTTCGTCAGCATCGTTATCATGGCCGGCCAAAGTGCATTTTTCGCGTTCCTCGCGTTCCTTGCTCGGCGTTGAATTCATTGAATATTCCTCGTAATAATCGTTTTTATCTTCTATTAATTCGGCTTTTTCATTTATCGAAACTTTCAGAGTGCCTCGGTCACTCTTCTTCTTTTCCGATTTGGCAGTTCCCGAGGATTTCGACGATCTGCTGACGGTCGCTAACGTACCTGAGGATGACGAGAAAGATCCAGAATTTGGCCGAGAACTCACGAGGCTTCCGTACGAATCGACGCTACTGGCACTTTGTATAATCGACGATTTCTTTGTGCTCTTTTTTGCACTCGATGGGGTCGAATTTTCGTTTTTCGATTGCGAAGGTCGACCAAAACTCTGTAAGAATTTCTCAACCTAAGTCGAGCAATTGAAATCATTTATAATATTGTGTAAAACTTTTGTTTCGTACGAAAACGTTTGTGAAGTTTATTCTAAATTCACGACTCACGATATACTTTTAACATCGTATTTATTTAACATTCGCATTTAGTATGCCCAACAAATAATGATAATTATATGCATTTAGTACAAGTACGTAACGTAACGTATTATCAGTTTAATTCATTAGATGTGCAGTAATGGTACCTGAGAGTGGCGTTCAAAAAGTGTCGGGATTTGTGTGACGCGATCAAGCATCATTTCCATCTGAAGCCGATGGCGTTCGGCCTGCTCTCGAGCTTCGTCACGACGAAGTGTTGCTCGAAAATCTAAATCTCTTTCGTGCTCGTGTCTAGATAATTAAATTTTTTAATTAATTTTCATTACGTATTTTAGATGTTATTAATATAGGCATATATAATAATGATAAAAAGTTACAAAAAATTGTAGAAATGGACACAATATCTGATGCATTGCCAAAAAACTGACAAATGATAAAATGTGATAAAAAACATACACGATATGGATACAGTATACAGCCCCGAGTAAAACTGATTATTCAACTTTCGACCTTCACAGAAAAAAATATGTTCGGGTTCCGAAATGACACCCAAAGGGTGTAAATCCGAATTTTGTTAATGTTTACACCCACTTTCTTAGTGTTTACACCCACTTAGGTGTAATTTCGGACTCCGAATAATATTTTTTGGTGTACTTTTCCGTAAGTGGATTGTATTGCAAAAATATGAAAATAGAAATAAGGCACTCTCGTAATGGAAACATTGTATATATACAATGTATATATGTATATATCTTATATTCGTGTATATACATATAAGAGCTGGAATACTTCAAAATCCATAGAAAATAAATGATATTTTAGACAATTCAAGATTTTCAAATCAGAATTATTTCCTTGCCATAGTATGGTATTCAAAATATCGAATTCAAAATCGAAAATGTAGACTTTCGGCAATGTAATATACATTTTTGTGTTAATCCATGCAGTTTTGCTGAACAAAAAAACGAACCAAATTTTACACAAAGATATAAGCTTTCATTTTTATAGGTTGAACAGATAAACGCAAATCGACTATAAAAATGAAGAAAACATAATAAAACTTTATAACGAATAGTGAAGGATAATTGAAATTGATGATAAAATGATAATATTAAAAATTGTGAATATCGAAGGAATAATGCAACTCGTTCATGGAAAGGAGTAAGAAAGATGAAAAAATGTATGTGTACAGATATCATGAAATGAAATTATCATGCGCTATTTTGGATTGAAAAACATTAATTTTGAAGTTCAGATTACGAACCTAGCCGCAGATCTAAGAGCTTTCCAAGCTGGTTTTTGACCGATTATCGCTTTCCGAAACCTCAAAGTCTGTTCTCGCCTTTCGTCTTCAAGGCGGTCCTGAATTTCACGTTCCAGTTTCTCTCTAGAAGTTTAGTAAGATTTACATTTGCACCTCTTTATTGTCTTCGGTTATTTTTAATGTTTGAAATAACAATTCATACGAAATTGTATAGACGCGATGGCCCGCAATGAAATAAGGATGTTGATTTAGCAAATAATTAATGTTTATAATGAAAATTTCAGAATGTAATCATTTTCCATCCGATTTACTCTATAAATGTCTAATAATGCCACAGCTTAGGTGGTTGAATTCCCACCTTCATTAACGTTAAATAAATAAAAAAAAAAAAAAAAAAAAAACAAGAGAAAATAATGTTTGAAATAGAAGTTCGTGATATATATTATATCAATAATTTAACATGCAAATCTGAAATAAAATATTAAACTTGTATTTTTGTACCGCGAAGCCTGACACCGGAGAATCGCCGCCAAATTATTTCCATGAACATTTAGAGACGACGTTAATGCCGATCTTGATCTTTCCGAATGCAACGGAGTAATGCAACTGATGCTTGAGGTATCACGACCGCAACGAGCTGAATTCTTGGCTGACTTGCAACGTTCCCTTCGGGCCATTGACGGAGGTAATGAGGACATTTTCATTAATTCCGCAGCTCTCAATCTCTTTTGCAAGTGTCTGTATTTAATGATAATTTATTGTTTAATAAAATTTTTGTACTTCCATTATAACGTTGATAAAAATCAGTTTTCATCGTAAATCCAAATACAACAATTACTTCAGATAACAGTAGGGTGCATTTAAGCTTATCGTACTGTCAACAATTGCAGATAAATAATAGGCCCGTTGTTAGTAAGCATGAAAAAAGCAAATAGAACTCATCTTTTTGTAGTCAGATTGATTAAGTTCAGTCCATCGTCTGATTATCAAACAACTGGCGCAATGTAAGCTCAAATATAGAGCACTGCGAATGCAAAGGAAACAAAACATCAGGTTACATAAAAACCTGTGGTTGTAGACGAGCTGTTAATGAGAAGATAACTCATCCTGCCATGCGTACCGATCGCCATTTATTATGTCAATTATATTGGCCTTTAGAAGGACGTTAATTAAAGGAAACATCATTTTAAGCACTAATTGTATTACAAATGTATTTAGTTAATTGTAATAATGGTGCCTGACGAAGAATTCGAATGTAAGTCTCTTATTTTATATATCTTATGCCATTTTACGTATGATATTTTTTAAATGCATTTTTGGACATTTAACATTTTCTAATGTTACTAGTTACGAATTCAAACCTATAGAAATTGATAATAGATTGTAAAATTGCAAAGTTACCTATTAATTGGATGAAATTCATATGGAATTTATGTAATATTCTTATTTTTTTTTTTAATTTTAGATATTAATTCTGAAGAAGATCTATACAATAAGGTCCATACATTAATATTTGTTTCTGATTTAACCATGATCCGATACACCAAAAATTTATTTTAGGAATACAGAAATTACGTTAACGGACAAGAAGTATTTTAAATATACATATTTAATATATATATATATATATACAATTATATCCTACGCAGATAAATAAATATCGTCGCGCAGATCCGAAAAACCTAGGCTAAAACAACATTAAAATAGAAATCAGCAATACTATCGAATGTCATCAAAAACTAGTGACATTTTTGCGTTTTAGTCAGCCAAACTGCTTTCGTCACTTTTAATTCTTGCTGCCGTACACATTCGTAATCTGGTTCAAATATCTTCGACTAATGGGCTTTCTAAAATTCGATTTTATTTGGAAAATTTATGGGTAAATCATATGGATATTGCATATTTCTTGTATAGTGAAAAAAAGTTTTGACTCATAATTTATATTTTCTTACTCTTATAAATACTTCATTAAATATGACGAAATAAATCATCATTTGTTGACGATAACTGTTAATAGATCAAATTTGAGAATAAAGATAATTTCTTTGATGACACGCGTGATATTTTAGCTATTAACAATTGTTTTATTTTTATGCGCAGAAATAAAAGCTTATTGTAATCAAATGTACATTTCTACTATTTCAACAATTTCTAATTACATTTGGGTGTGATTACTTTGTTAAAGATACTTTCCATATTATCCCGTGATTATCTAATTTGATTATCTAAAAAATAAGATGCAGGATAATAGCAAAAGACTAAGACAAGACGAAAAGAATTGCAGGGTATCAAAGGCAATATCGTGAAATTATGGATTAAACTACTGAATGTATGTACCATGTGTCATTAAATGATTTAAAAAATGACATTTGTCCATATTTTCGGATTTATTGTATTGGAATTTGCTAACTAACTGTGATGAATGCTAATTTCATCCACCACTCACAATTCCTATCCTTACCTATCATTCGACATCTTTTATGTAAAAGATGTAAAAAGATGAATGCAGTAAACGAAATAATAAACAACTTGAAAAGTGGCAATGTGAAAAGGAACATAAAGTGACACGAATAGATTGAAATGTGTCAATGAATCGTGCGTAAAAGAAAACAAAAACTGCGAATATTGGTAAAAACGATGTTAAAGAAGTTATTATATGAAATATTCGAATACGAAATAGATAATATCTACACGAATAAAGTGCATATATGAGGATAAGTGTAAATAAACTGAGTAAGTGCAAACATTAATAAAATTACGACTATACTTCTATTTGATTACAAACAACACCATAAAAAAAGAGTTGGCTCTACTCTGTCGCAATAAAAAAGTGACGAGTAGTGCGAGTTTCTAAGTATTTAAAGTCAAGTTTCCAATTATTTTCAACCAACCTGAAATATTCGTTTTCGAGCATACGATCGTAAATATCGGCAGTGAACAGATTCTTCGGCACAGGTTTTGCTTTAAATCTAGAAGCCGATCGAATTCTCTTTGCGCTTAATTCCGGACTGGACCTTGTCAAAGCTCGTAATGCTCTCCGATCACATTCCAGCTTAAACGGGCGTACCAACGACATTAAATTTAAGGCGCTTTCCTCACGGATCATTCGGCTTCTACAGAATAAGTGCATTATATTTTTTAATATGAACATTTTTACATTACTTTTCATTGGGTCTTTTCTTTAAGTAATAAATCGGCAGTCAGACAAAGAATAACAATACGATTGTATTGATTGTTTGATGATGTATAATTCGAGATTTAAATATTAAGATAAAAATATAGTATAGAAAAACAAATTGGAGTAACTAAATTTTAGTGAGTTGAACTAATTGTAGTAATATAAATTACTAAATATTTAGTTTTCACTTGGCAACTATGAACTTTAGTTAAAATTACCAATTATTTTTTTTTTTTTTTTTTTTAGTGTACTCATAATTGCAAAAAAAGTGTAATGATACAGACTAATAATTTATGTTAACATACCGTTCTTCCTTGGCTGCCATCAGCTTGTCGTATAATGGGAGCTTCGATGTTAAAGGAATCGGACGTGCGTGCTTTTTAACTGGAGGTTTTTTGTTTTCATGACATCGTGCAAGTTCGTCGGCTTCTTTTTCCGCAGCGCTCATATACTTTTCGGCATCTTCTCTAAAAAAACAGTTTGCACAAATTAAAAAAAATAACACATTAAAATTGTAGCCTTAATAAAAAGCTAAAATTCTTTGAAAGTCTGACGAGTGTTGTATTTGAAGAACACAATTATGAGGAAATACTTTCTTTCTCATTGAACTAAAACCGAGATTTAATAATTATACTATATTAAACTAGTGCACAGTAATTATTACACATCAAAATATTTTCGATGAAGCATTAACGTATATTGGGATCAAGATGAAAATTTATGAAAATTATGAAAATTAATTAACGTTCGAGGTGAATTCGATTTTTTTTCGCAAGGATCTCAAATATTCAAGGTCTAATTAGACGGACGCAAATGAAGTTCGTTCATGATTACACACCTTAATGTAAAGCTGAACGGTTTCGGAAGCGTTGGATTCCATCGTCGAGGGCTTTGCGATGGCAAACTTTTCGTCTCTACGCTAATTTCCGGATCGCTGTCTATGCTTTCGCCGCTCTTCGAGTCGCTACCGGAACTCCAGTATTTACCGGCGGAAAGAATCTCTTGATTAAGCAAAGTTTTTTCAGCTTTCTCTTTACTTTTACATCTAGGTTCAGAGGAAGCCATACTTAATTTACACGAAATTGTGAAAATTTTGGAAAAGTCTTTGTTAATTTTCGAATAAAAAGTTTCAGCGCTAACTTTGTCGATATAACGCAGGTTTTTCTTATTTCCTTCTACAGGGTGATCCAGAATACGCGAGCTATACCTTACACACGTAATTTGAGTGTTATTTTTTTGGGCGATCAACTTTAATAACTGTTAATCATTACGATAAATTTCAGGAAAAATAGTGGATTTTTGACGTTAAATCCCCTTATATGAATAAAAACTGGAGGTTACTTCTGGGTCACCTTGTATAGGGTTCAAATAATATTATAGAAGGTTTTATGAATATTTCTACATTAGGTGTTTCTCAATGTAATAGTCGAATCTATTGCATATAAATATAAGGACGAAATCAAAATTGTATAATTAACGTTTTTGTGCACGTTTAATTTCAATTACTGCAGAGTTTAATTTAAAAATTACAAAAAAGAATAAATATTTGTGTTTATTGAGAAGCACATAAATACACACTTAGTTTTTCTGATTCTTATTGAAACGCTTCAAGATCGTGGTAATAACAAAGTAGTCGTTCCAAAACCAAAAGACGATAGGTTGCTTTTTTTTAAGCAGATTAATTATTATGTTTTTTAACAGATAAAAAATTTGAAGACGTTTTTATTCCTTATTCCCTGTTTGTATCGTTGAAACATTACGTATTGTTAAAAATAAATATTCTTTCCGTGTCTTTAAAAATGTTTGTATAATTCATAAAAATTGTTAGAAACGAAATGGATGAAAAATCTATAAATAAACAAAGTTAACAGATGTAGAATTAAATTTGAAAAACAAATAAGATGAAATAGTGATGACATATCGATTAAAACAGTGACATGAATGAGTCATTTATGGATAAATAGATAAAAAGGAAAAAATAAGGAAGTAAATGAAATTAATAAAACGAATTGAGAGATGAATATATAAACATGTAAAATATTGAAACAAAGGAATATAATAAATAGGCAATGGAATGTAAAAGTAACAAAATTTGAATAGAAACGAGAAATGAAATAAAACGAAAGAAAAATTAATTGTAAAAATGAAGGAGTAGTGAATAAATAAAATGCGGAAATTAATGAAGTGGCAGAATCGAATACGGAAAATAATAGCTTTACTAAGTAGCATTGACGTAATAGATTAATAAATAAGGTTAGGATAGATGAATAAATAAATAAACTGAGATAATGGTAGAAAGAGTCAAAAAGATGAATTCGATTAAATATAAGAATCAATAAGATAATGAATAAAAAAATTAATTAGTGTACGAAATAATTGAATGATTAGGGAAATGAGTAAATGAGTAAAATATATATGTGTAACGGAAAAGTGAAATTTATCATTAGGAAGGCTTCACAAGCATGAAAGAAAAAAATAGAAAAATTAACGTACAAGAATAATTATAATCATAAGTATGAAGAAGATGGACGAATTAAATACATATAACCAAAAGAAAATAAAGTGTAAATTAAAGAAATTTATTGCAGAAGTAAAGTGAAAGAAGCAGAGGAATGAATGAATTGCGTAATGAACGAGTGAAACTATCGGGGAATATTCAAACAATAAATATATCAAAATATTGTCGTAAAATAATGACGTAACGGAATACAAAATGAGTGATTGAAAATATTATAATAGAAATTGATACAAAATGTACGAAGAGGGAACAATAGTACAAAAAAAATAATTCCAGTGGGAATGAAATAAATTAAAGAATAGGCGTATCTGGACCAATAGAACATAAAGCGAATAATAGGAATGATGAATGAGTAAATGGTTACCGAATGATGCGCGAATGAATAAACGAAATAAAGGAAAAACTGATAAAATCAAAAAATGAGAATATGTAAAATACATCACATATTAAAACGGTATAGAAAAAAGAGATGCTTTGGAAATCGTAATTGATTGAATGAATCGCAGATGATCGTAACACACAAAGATGAATGAAGATAACGAGAGAATGGCACTTGAAGCAGGACGTACGAGAACATGTGCTTAAAAAATCATGCATAAATGATGTGAATCAATAAGAGGTTGATTGAATGAAGAAAAAATACCACATTTTATGAACAACAAACCAAAAATAAGTAAAGAAATAAAATAAACGATTCAAACGATGAAATGAATTCTTATGTGTCAACTATCATTAATAAAGCAATGAACAAAGGTCAGAAATTAATATTTTCCTCGAATAAAAGTGCATATATGTACTTACTATTATACTGCAGTAATGATATAATGAGTATTTAAGGGTGGTGGTATCATATATTATAGCTGATACCTGTAGGTAAGTAAATCTTGATCGTCAGCCAATCCAGCAAACGTCGCAGAGGAATACAAAAGAGGGCTGTTACACCTGGACACTTCCAAACTACATCGTTTGCCTTTCAGCATTAAGTCGCTCTCCTCGCTGTTCCAGTCTCCGACTTTGTGTGCACTTTGGTTCTTCTCGTTTTTGCTTTTTACTATCTTCTCCTCATCTTCGTCGCGTTCAAGGCACTCGCGGAGGTTCTTTAGCAGGAGTCTCTGCTTCCGCTTCAAATAGTCCAGTTTCTGCTTAAACTGTTCATTCGACAGGTGGTGGACGTCCCCGTAATCCGGAATGCTTTCGATAAATTCCAAAAAGCTCCCAAAGCTCTCTCGTGGACTCCCCACATCTGGGGTTCGCGCGCCAGTGGAGAAATTGATTTTGCGATTCTTGCTCGATTTGCGCTCTTTCTTTGAGAGTCGCGGTCGCTCGTATTGTGGAGTTGGCTGTCTGCTGTACGGATCCACCGGCACTTTGACGCACGAGTGGACAAACGACGTGCCCTTGTGTTCCGTCATTTCTTGCGACGATTCGACCGATTTTTGTGGGAAAAATGCGCACGAAAGCTTCGCGGCGAGCTCGAAAGCTCGAAAGCTCGTGAGGCGATGTATATCACTTTCCGCGTACACGTCGTCATGACGACCACGGCCACGTATCGACTGACGCGTTATCAAAGGGGTCTTTTACTCCGACCGTAAGAATTACGAAGCTTTTCCCATTTTCCTACGTCACTCATCCGTGAAATGCCAAGTAGCTCGTTCGCTCGCGCCTTATTCGCGTGACGTTTTTTTGTGTATCGATTTACGGCATGTGCCCTCGAATTTTGCCGCCCGGACGTCTTGGCGTCGATCGACCAATGGGAGCTTTTACGTTTGAGTGGGAGGGGTGGGTATAATTAGGATATCGATCTGGGACTTTTAGCCTAGGACGGTTTAAGTCTGTTATGTGGTGTGGAATTCCTGATTTTTTAAATTTTATTTGGAGAGTGAGTCGGGAACACTATGTCGGTAATACAGCGGAGATGAACGCTCGATATCAACGAATAGAACTTTATTGCAGCTTGCACACGTGTTCTTATGCAAATAATTTGAGGGTAGTACATGGGTAATGATGAATTAATAGAATTTAATTTCCTGAAGAGTTTGCTTTTAAAAAGTTATTTTTTTTTTTTTTAAATATGTATATAAACTATGTTTTTTAAAGAATTAATAAAAGTAACGCCTATGGGTTGCTTATGGTTCATCTAATAAAAAATTTATCGCCAAGTAACAAAAAAAAATACGATAAATGTATTTCATTTCCCTAAATGTAGTTTTGAACAAAAAGAATGAATTTTCGCGAGTGTAAAGCAAGAGTTTACACCTACTAGTCGAAAAGAGGCGTAAAGTTGTACTTTAAGGCATACTATGGCGAAAAAATAATAAATTAATAAAATTTCTAAGTAACTTTATTAGATGAAGTTATATGACGAATGAAATGAATAATAAATGAAAGAAATTAATTGATGATTGAATTAATCGTCGGATCATATGTAAATTATTAATTTCAAAATGGTCGGCGGAAGAAATTAAACAAATCAATATCACCGAAGTTACCCCGAGTCATATTTTTATAAAATTATTCTCGTGGCGACAGCAATGGCGTTTGAATTGTGTGAAATGAAATAATCAATGAAAAATTTGAACGAAAATAAAGTCAATGGAATGAGCGCAATCACCATTGATGATATGACAAAATAATAAAGTATTTAAAACATCTCGAACCAATTCTTGAAGACCTCTCGGAATCAATGATAGTATTCTCCACTTTCTCAATTTTACACATTCCATCCAGATACGATATTTTAAAAAGATTGAATGTATAGCCTTATTTTTAAAGAACCTTTTACCTCTTTTAAACATATAAAAATTTAAAAATGAAACAAATTAAACGAAACATATTGCAAAATAAATTAAAATACTTAATAAAAGAAGATTGGAATTTTCATATCTTCAAAATTTAGTTTTAATATGTATTGTATTTGCCAGGGGATCATTTGTACTTTTATTTTTTAAAAGGTTTAACATTGAAACATTAAGAAGTTTTCAAAGTTCAATAATTTAATGTATATAATCGATTTGAAATTTACATAAAAATATTATTTCACGTCCGAACCATGTCCAAATTTGCAAAGGTTGACGGTGCATAATCATCTGAAATGGAAAAATCATGGTTTTCAAATTTTAAAGAAAACTTTTAACAATATTTAGTACGATGTTCTTTGTTTTAAATAAAAGTTAAATGGCAGTGGATTCTACAAATTTTGCAAATAACATTGCCTTCCGATGATTTTTTTTTTATGGAAATTCAAATATAATTTTTAACAATTTTATGTTTTAGCTGAATTTGAAATATTTATTATAAAACCTATAAAAATTACGAACTACAGACATTATATTCGCATAAATATTACAAAATACGAAATTCTCGGTTGACGGTTGCAAAAAGCTTGTCTTATTTGATATTTCGATCCCTGATGGTAGTCCGGTGGTTTACGAAATAACGCGACATTATTGAGACTAAAGTGGATTTTCCCGAGGATCTCGTTTCATTAGAATTTCCATTGCTGGAGGCGCACTCTGAAAGAATTTTTAGAGATGCGAAATGTAGTACACGTCTAGAGCCGCTCGCGGATCTTTAATTTTGCTAGTAGTTTTTTCTTCTTTTTTTATTTTTTGTGAATTATATATGAAAAGTAAACATGTTTTACCCAGGCTCGGAGTGCGTTGACGATTCATCATCTTCCGGAAAGTTTTCGTGAGGACGAGGCGCAACTCGTAGCTGAATGTTAGGTAAATCCACGGGTTTACGCAGCTTGTCAAGCTACTCAATAAAGATAAGATCGTAAAGCTTACACCTGTTCAGTACGAAAAATGAAATCACAATTTTAAAGGTTTTGTAAATAAAGGAAAGAATTGATGAAATTACCTTATACGTATATATGCATAAATAGAAATTTTAGATCAAGTATATAAAACCAATTAATTAAATTCACACGCATGGAAAAAATATATATCCGAAGTATGTACATGTGAAATATATAAATTGAAAAATATGCGAGATATATCCGACAAATATGCAGGATATATCTCATACATAATTTTTATGTAATTTTTGGCCGAATTCGTATATCGGATTATATTGTATATATGTATCTTGTAGCTTGTAGCCGAAGACATGTCCCCTAGTATTATCCTATATATATAATTAACAGCACATAATAATAATAATAATAATAATATAATTACATACAAATATATATATAATTGTACAAGGATAGCCAACAAAAATAGACCAACTCACATATGTAAAAAAGTAAGCGCTATATAAAAGAATCGTTTAAACAAAAGTTGTTCAGGACAATGGGACCCATCTTTCCGAATAACTGATTTTGACTTTTTTTGTGAATTTTCAAGGTTATTCGAAGACCGGAAATCGATAGAGTGAGAAATTTTATGTCCGAAACGATAGTTTTTAATTTATAAGATTGTGACCTTCAGAAAGTGACACGAAGGTCAACATGTGGGGTTTCCTTATAAAAATTACTGTAATCTTCAGATAACCTTGAAAATTAACTTTAAGGTCAAGATGCTCAAGGTCGCTGGCCCTCAAACGTTACATTTATGCGCCCATATATCCTGAAAAGTTCAAAGAAAACTGCTTCTGGATGATTTTTTAACATTTGACCTTTATTTCTCCCGCTGACGGGCATATTCTTAAAAATTAAAAACTAACTACCAATCGTATCGGACTTACTGTTCATTCTGACTCTGGTGTCAGAAATTGGGGTTCCCATTTAAAAAAAATAACCATGACCTTAAAAATTGATGACAATTTTAAATGACCTTGAAAATTGATGACAGGGCCCCATTAGCCTGAACAACTTTTGTTTAAACAATTTTTTTTTGTATAAAGCTTACGTTTTGAGATATTTGGATTGATCGATTAAAATGGCCCACCCAGTATACATGTATATTAATATATTGACGAATATAAGAAATAATCTACATACGAGTGGAATATATCTGCAAATATTCAAAACACAGATTTATCTGATACATATCTCAAATATGACATTTTTTAGCCGAAATATATATATATATATATATATATATATATATATATATATATATATATATTATATAAGA
>JAPYZR010000246.1:0-38864 GCA_030522945.1 Trichopria nigra | reverse complement strand
TATGTTTCGTAATTTTAAGAAAGATTTAGTAAAATTACTAAAAATGTTACTGAATGTTGTATTCAGTAACCTGATTTTGTAACATTAAGTTCCTGTGGTTACTGAAAAATGTCGGAATTTTCCGAACATTTCTAACGGTGTATATCAGCATCAGCTTCCGCCTATTTACAGAAAAATCCTTCTGTTTGTAAACGTTGCGATGTCGCTTAAATGAATTCTTGCACCGGCGTGCGTAAAGTTCGTGCGTGAAGTTGAATTTTCAGTATGTGAAATGAATATTATTTAGTGTGCGTGAAGCGAATTTTACACTTCACGTGTTGGAAATTCAATTTTACGCATTTACTTTTCTCTCGCTTCGTGCAAAAAATATCGTATGCGTCGCGTGCGTAACCTTTTTTCCTCCTAGTGATTAGCCAATACTCGCCACCGGGTCTGCCTGTGCCTCGTGCGGACCAATCGCTGCTCGTGAAAAAAGTACACGTTATGCACTAGCTGCATAATATACTATTATCTTTGTTCTTATTTTCATTAGATAAAAACGTTGGTTGTGAAAATGGTAGTCTAGTATGGTTTTGACAATTAATTTCTAGAACATTTTCGGAGGTTTTTCTTCTTATACGCTTTCTTTGTCGCATTGCTTAAGGTTGATGATATTGCTGCTGCCGTAGTAGTTGTATTTTCAATTTCGGAGTACCCATCAAAAATGATGAAACTATTAGCTTCATACGTGTTTTCAGAGGAAAATTTTGATAAAGAACCGATAAATTTTAAAGACAATTTTTTGAAACACCGGAGATTATTTATTTAAAAAGTTATTAGTCATGAAGGATAAATAATTATATATGTGTATATTATATATATATATATATATATATATATTTTTTTTTTTAAGAGAACGATTAAATAGATTTTCATGAAATCGTAACGAAACTGTGACAGGCACTGAGAATTACGGAATAAAATTTCGATCCATGGCCGGAAATCGATACAAAGGACTTTGTTTACTTCAAGCAGCGTCGCGCGAATGCGAGGGGCACTTAAAACTTTCATCTTGACGTCTTGGCTTTCAAGAGTGAGCTGAAAGCTCGCACGCTCGTCTTCAAAGCGCCCAATGCACTTTTCGCATAGTAGTCGCACGATCCTACAGTGATGTATGTTGATGTAAATCAGGGGTTTGGCGAGAGCGCTGACGGCACGTCTCGCCGATTCGCGACTAACTTCCCGACCACCAGGTTCCTGTAAAAAATGAAGCATGGAAATGTCGTGTCGTCGCAGGAGTTCCGTGAAGTGAAGCGAAAAGGTGCTGCAAAATGCAAACTTCAACTTGTTAGATTGGCCCTTGACACGTGCTCTAGGGTCTTTTTTCTTGTTTAATTGAAAATGTACTAAAAGCTCTATAGTAGCTTTTTAATTTTGGGATCACATGACGTAAAAATGTCGTCTATTGTCCCTATACATTTTTTCAAAATTTGCCAAGCCTGATTATTTGTTTGCGTATTCGAATTTTCATTAAAAAAGAAAAATCGTTAATTATTGTGTATCATTGATGCGCTAGTAATAAGCAGTTAGATCGGTTACTTGAGTAGTATCGTAAATTGATATGAAAAAATCGTGCGTTTAGAAATGTTTAAAACACACTTGAATAGAACTTTTTTGAGGGGGTTAATGTTGTCATTGCGGAGAATTTCACATTTATTAAATGGGACGAATGTTTAGTAGGAAAAGAAATGTTATTACCCTAACTGGGCAATGGAATGATTAAGTGCTCGGAAATACAGAACGACATTGCCAGTATGCATCGTGCACTGAACCCCGTGCGAAAAGGGCTAACACAATTATCGGGCCTAAGATCAACCAATTTCGAAGTATAGTATAAATAAGATTTCGTGATATCGCAATCTGCATTCCCTCGAATATATTGCGATTATACCTCTGGGGTCACTCGCACCGGTGCTGTGTGCGATTCTAAAGGTAAGAGCTGTGTCCAGGTTGCAACGCAAAAATCGCAGCAAGAATAAAGGCTCTTCCGTTCCTCCTCCTATTGGATTCTCTTCTTTCTGTTCACTTGGGTTCTTTTTCACGTCGTTCTCTCTGTCTCTGTTTCTTCCTTCTTTTCATCTTCCACACTAAATCAACGAAACTCTTCGCGGGAGGGATCACCGCAGGTTTGGCCTGATAAGATCGCATCGAATTCCCGAAAGGATGCACGGATACATTGGATATGTATATATTAGTTTTATGCAGTCTGCTGTCGCAGAGTAAATACCACGAGAAGAGCAAACTCGGTGTGAAATCATGAAAACTGAATTTCGATGGATGATGGCGGTTTCTGATTCTGCAACAGATGGATCGGAATTCTCGGCCAGTTTTCTGTGCTAATCTGACCCATTGCAGAGAAACACATTAATTATTCTTGGTCCATCATCTTTTTACGTCAAGAATAACTGCAGCGAAACACCTTAAATTAACTGAATGTGTTTATACATATATATATGTGTGTGTAGCAATACTACTTACGACAATATAAACTATGATTGTAGAATATATAAGCTGTGCGATTGTAGCTGATTGATATGAGTTTGATGAATACCAAATTTACGGGTAAACTAATATGGTAACCCCCGTGACAAGATATCCATTTAGAAAATACATTAAAAAAATAATTTTAAAAACGTGGCGCAAAGTTTTTCTCGCTTTCTGATATCTCCTTACCCCTCTTCAAATCGCTCAAAATGCTCCCGCTTCAAATGCTTCGGGAATATGTTCTTCAGATATCAGTATGTGATTTTTTAAGTAAAAAAATACAAAAATAAAATCATATTTCATGGGTATCCCCACTTAATGACCAACGTGTTTGTATTATTTGAAAAAAAAAATTAATCTTTTCTTGCCAGCATTGTTAGGTTCATTTTACCAGCAGGATGATAAATATACTATTAGGTAGGAGGTAAAATATCTGAAAAGTTCTGCGTTTACCGAAAGAAAAATTCTGTAATTTATGTTCTTTATTTTGTATTGCAACAGTAATGTATATAGGAAATCGTATAATGGTTGTTTCATGATTATTTCTAATCAATTTCCAGCCGTATTACATCTTTCGATGAGTTATGAGACAATTTTGGAGCATTGCGTTCAGTACGCAAGATGTTTCAATTAGAAGAGTATTTAGAAATAGGAATCTCGTATGTTATGTTAGATATATAATACACAGTATCAGACATTAGAAATTCCGAAAGATTTCAATAAAAGTGCTACGGTCTCGCAGCGTGAGCGCCATAGATCAGCCACGAACGCGAAGGTAGAAGAATAAGCGTTTCATTTCTTTTAGAAGCTAGGAAAACATATTCAGTATTCTCTATCCAGTCGTTCGAGTGCAAGAGCGGATAAAAGCGCGGGCGCATATATATATATATATATATATATATATATATATATATAGAGAGAGAGAGAGAGAGAGAGAGAGAGAGAGAGAGAGAGAGAGAGAATCGTCGTATGCAACAATACAACAATTTGCCTGGCACGATACGAGACCCGACGGAAAGTGTTTTTCGGACTCCTCCGTATAAGGTTTCGGGGAACCAATAACGGCGGCATGTCGTTTCGTTCCATGTCGTAGGATTGCGTTGGACCACCGTTTTATTTCAACGCGTATAACTTATTGTCGCGGTACTCGAAATAGGTAAACGCGCTATGGGAACTCCGCCGAGTTATATATGCTTAAGTGTGGCCTTTGAAAATATTTTTGTGAGCTTACTGTTATTATTTCACATTAAGAATTTCTGCTCGAAAATAACGGAAAGAATAATCGTTATACTTGAAAGAGACGTCGAAGAAGAAACGATATCGACAAAATGAAAATCTGAAGGAAATTAGGATGTTCGATCTAGACAATTGTGTCTTTTCATGCTCGGTTCATTCAGACTTTTATATTTATGTGAATATTTTCTATGGAAAACTGAAACGATTCACTCTATCAACTGTACTAAATAATGTTGTGAAGTATATATGTTTCTATTTCCAGAACTGATTGTTCCTTCATTCAATGATTTATCAAGAATAATGTTGAAATTTATATTAACCAATGCATTCATAAAAAAAAACTCAATAGTCTAGAAAAACTTTTTAAGATGAACAATAACCTTTCGACGTACAGTCAATTATATCCAGTCCATTCATTAATAGTAATAATGCATTTCATTCTGTTTGATTGTACCAGTTAGGTTAGGTTGTTTTATCGCTTTATCTATTATAAGCTTAAAATATTGGCCAATAAAGTTATTCTAGTTGCATATTTCTAGTTCAGTCAACCACTTTTAAACGGGCTTATTTATTATTTGAAAAGCAGGATGGTCCCTCACCGCAATGCATATGAACAGACCTCATCAGAGGATAACTAAAAATAATATACGCCATAATTAAACTTCCATTCGTATCAAAGTTTGGTACTGCACTCTAATTTGTTTGCAGTTGTGCATTCTGGTAACCAGCTGTTGGATATAGCTTATGTAAAAAAAAAACACATCCACGATAATTGCTGCATGGCATGAAAGATGCTCGTCCTATACATTCCAGCATTTTAGTAAACGTTTACAAAATTAACAAATTTTGAAAAACAACCAGCGCATTATATACTAGTCTTCAGTGATTGAAAAAGATCTTCCGATATTCATGTTAAGGAATATATTATATTCATCATAATTTGTATTAATCAAGTTCCGTCCACAGGGAAAAAAGAATATTGTTGGAGCAACCATACTGTGGCTGTATCAACCAATACAATGTTTATGTCAATTATAGTACGATTGGCCGAGCAATGTGTTTTTTTTTTTTCTAGTGGATAAAACATACTTAATTTTGTCTTTCTCTAATGATAGGTCCAGATGATTGTTCTCTAAATCTGTTGTGATCCGGAAAGATTTTCTTTCCTGATTATTCGTTTTTGCATTTGAATGTCCACTCCTAAAACCTGAGAGTTATTTTGTTTTACCGTTTAAAAGCAAAAGTATGTGCATTAAGTATAGCATGAAGTTGAGCGGATTAACGTTAATGATACACCCATCAAGACAAAGCACTCGGATATAACGTTTACAGCACATTCTCGAAGTACACGAGCGCGAAGTGGTGCAATATAGGTTCATTATTATAGTTATTATCAGTTATTTCTTCGCTCCGCGAAAGTCTGACACCGCAATATTTTTGAATCCTTGAAAAGCACAGACACGAGCCTAAAGTGAAAGTCTAATTGTCCTTAAGTAGGCAGAACCCCTTTGAAGCTGCACCCACGTGCAAATTGGCAATTCTCCTCTTATCGATTTAAGAGCCTTCTCGTTTGCCGCATTGAATATGTTGATTATCGGCGCAAGTTGAGCGCAGTGTTGGTTTCCCGACGATACGATGAGATGATGCGATGTCGAGAGAGGTTCTCGCGCTTTCTCGGTGGTGCGCTTCCATGAGAGCTTGTGAGAGCGAGCCGTCGTCCTAATTGATGGTACCGCGGTGCCGAGTTTCGCGGGGCATAAACCATTTTTATACCTTCGCTTATACGCGGCGATGCCTCATTAAAATTCGCATCCATGCCTACTAATTGTACACACGAAGCTGGCATGCGTTGCGGAACGCGCGCGCGCATTTCGCTGGACCGCTCGCAGCCAAAATTGCATTCCGTCACGCCTTTTAGGCGGAAGAATAATTAATGTTCCAATCGAATCGCATTCCAAACACAGAGGTGCGACTCCATTAGAACGCACAATAGCGCGAAATGTATCTTTAAACTTCAGACGATTATTACCGCCTCTTTACGAATTTCGAAAAAGTGATTCCTACATCCGTTGTACAGGCTTTGTTTGGTCTGTGACCCACCGTACGTATCGTTTCTCAAAACTCTTGCGTCCAATATGATAACAATGTTGACCTTCAGTGCTCCTAATTAGTGAGGGAATAAAGCCCTTAATAAGGGACCATTTGCATTCATCCAGCACTACCTACGCACCAGAAAGACATCAAGGCAGTTGATAAAATCGAGATTCACACACCTCGAATTGATTAAAAAAGATACATTTGAAAAAAAGAACGTAGCATTTCTGTTTTCTCGAACGGACCAAGTTCGTGTTAACAAACTGCGAGAATCGGCCACACGAATCTAACCCACATCCACTTAATAACAAAAGAAGAACCAATAAAATGCACACCCGAAAACAAATTACAGCACGTTGCGTACGACCCACCTATAAACAAAAGAATAAAATACAACGATTACACCGAAAAAAGTGACCTATTACGTAACTCGCGAAATTTATGAAAATATATAATTATTAGTTCCGAATCCTGATCTTTGATATACATATAATCCGATCGTCACGATTGCCAAATTATTTCACAAAATTATATTATCCTGCATGATGAAATTTTAGTTCATTTTTGAAATACCATTCTGCGAAATTTATCGTGTTAGTTAAAGTGTGCATTGAGATATCCACATTAATAAGTAATTTTATGTTTACACGACTTTGATGCAAGCATTTTTTCGGTATTTAAACGAATTTCAGAGACATTCTGAAAGTAATCAGAAATAAAACCTTTTGAAATAATTTTAATTTAGAATCGAGATACGGTGTGATTCGCGGATGTCGAATTAATCTAACGAACATACAAAACAAATGCGTTTTATAAGCAATAACTTTTTTATGTATTCGCGGATGCGCCTGCTTACACTTGAAGTTTACCGCTCAACAAGAGAAATATCCACAAGATGTAATCGTGCCACAAAAAGCAAAGTAAATACATGCTTGCTCGAAGTGCTAAAGTTTTAAATGCAGCAATAAGTGCCAATTATTTTCATCACCCGCAATTTTTACATTATCATAAAAAATATCTGTTATCGTCATTAGCGAAGAAACGGATTTTCTGGCCAATACGTGCACGCGGGAAGTATACAACGTTGGCAATTTATCGCTGGCATATTTCGTCACGGTGCGCATATCCGCTGTCTTGGGCATCCTGTCACCGATTAAACGCTTAACCGACGCAGTTTTTCGCGCTCGGAGTGCGCGAAGCATCTGAATTTTCTCGTGCCGCGAAGCGACGGAACCGGTTCCTCCTCGACAAATGGGCCGACAGTCTCTCAGGATTCTTTCGTTGGCGCATGCGCGCATTTGAGAAAATAGGAGGGTGCCCATGCTAATTGATTCTGGCATCGCGGTCTTTACGCATAAAACAAGGTCTGCGCAGACCGGCGCGGAGGCTCCGAATTGGACCCACCAGCTGATTGGAGCTCGCCGCAGGAGCCGTGGGGGGCCCCTCGTTAATGGGGCCTGCGCAAGAGCCCACAACACCGCCCGTTCTTCTCGCTGGTGCCTTCGGCGTGGAGATATGCCATTGGACAGCATCGGGGCCCTTCGTGTCGCGCGAAAACGTGCTTAGGGCCTCTTCTTTATATCTCTTAACGCGCCCCAACGAGCGTGATTAAAACGTGCCTGACCGACAGAGTTTTCGTTCTGGCAGCTCGTTAATCGTGCGGTGCTTTTTGACACTGACGCGGTTTAAAATCGGATATGTTTGTGAATGACACTTACTTTCTAACGATTGTAATCAATAAAGATGGAAAGTAGAACTTGCAACTCAGTGTGCAAATATGAAAGTCTCCAATTCTTCTACAACTAAATTTACACTGTAAACTTATAGGCTTAAAATTTACACCTTATTTTAAGTCAATTTTCTTGCTTAATTCAAGATTTCAGTCATACTTAATTCTTGGCTGAATTTAAGTATTTCTTTTTAGAGTGTACTTATTTACACAGTAGAGGTACTAATAGTTACCCCCTATTATGTCATCATTGATAAGATCTTTTTGTGTTACAAAAAAATTATTAAAGATAAATGCGTATAACATTTCGTTATCTAAGTTGTGTCTCAGGGATCTGCATATAATGAATATTAATGCTTGGGCGTAGTAAGTCAGATCAGAAACATATAGGCCCTCGACGATTGCATCGTTTTGTGCAAATTTTGATGGACGATACCCCGGACGAGTATTTTAGTTCGTTTACGGAAAAGCCGATGGATCAGGCATTATGATATTCTTCGGTTAAAGTACACCGTGAAAATTTATTGTACCTTCGTTATCGTGAATGGACACAATATTTACCTTAAAAGTGACAAATTAACATTTACCTTAGAAATTAAAGTGCTGATTTGTTTCACTATTTTCAATTTTTTAATTTTTCTCCATACTCAGAGTTGTTAAAGTCCGATACGTTAAGAGTTTAACAAAAATTATAACAAAAAAAAACAACATTTTAAACATATCTTTTTCAATTAAAATAATCATTCATATACTAATTCATGCAATATTTACTTGAATTTTGCTCTATTTTGCCAATATATATATACTACTACTGAGGTTTCATAAATAGAATTGAATAAACGCGCTTTGTATACGTGAATTATACGAATATCGGAAACAATTTTCATATGTACTACTTCCACCATAAATGCGTCTTAACAAAAGGATCAATGATATTTCTACTGTTTGTAGTTTACAATGTTTTATTTGTGCTGTTATACAAAAATATAACGAAGCAGTTAGTTAGATTTTGGCTCCGGCAGCTGTCAACCGCATCTCGCCCCGACATTAACTATATCCCGCGATCCTTTCCTCGGAACGTAAAGCTATAAAACGATGGTGGACAGTCTGATTAATTCTCTTATGATAACTGCGAAGCATTTGTCTTCCAACAGGACAACCGTCTTCATGGGTTTATCTTTTCAAGATAATTTGTAAATTCTAAAAAATAATGAGCTTAATCTTTTGAATTAATTTCTTTATCAAAATTGTCGTTTTAAGAAATGTTCCTGGTATATGACGTATATTATTCATTTTATTTATTTATTTATTTATTTATTTATTGTTGGTTACGTGTTCTATTTAGTACATATAATTTTATTGAAGCAGAAACATTTAGTGCCCAGACTATATAATACAGATACGTCTAGGTCTCGAGCCAATTATTTTGTATGCAAATTGAGAAACATTTTGTTTAGTTTTAAATAAGTAGCTCGTGTTTTTTGGTTTTCAAGTTTTGGTGCTCAAGAGGATCGAATTTGTTTGCAATTCGATCTTTTCTTTTCACTCCACGCCGGCGGTGTAACTTCTTGCCAAAAGAGCGTGGAAGATTATGGGAAGCAAGGAGAGCGTAATTTATGCCAAAGTTGGCGAGCAACTTCGATGACTTTGTAAAATATTACTTATCCCCCTTTCAAAGATCTTATCCGCCACCAACACCGCGTTTCGTTTCGTCGGAACGCCTTCTTCGTCCACCTCTCATTCTTCCTCTATATATGTCGTTGTCGTCGTCTCCGTTGCCCTGGCGCCTGCGAAGGGTCACGCGTCACTCTTGTCCCTTTGCCATACACCACTGCAAGATGTGTACACGCCGTGAATCCTGCCTCTTTTAAACGCTCTACAGAATCTGTTGTCTGTTTTCTGTATCATTCGTCCAGTGATTTCGAGGCGTGTCGAAAATCACTGGGTTTCTTTAATTAAATTAGTCGGCGATAAATCATTCATGCGGTACCCGTATCTATACAAACTGATGCGTATGCTTAGAATTCAGTGATGCAACTCAGCTATTCATTATCGTTCATAGAAGTCACGAAAGGTGGCGACTCGAACGTATATGTCCGTATTTATAAGAAACATTTTGTTAGAACATTTCATATCAAATTGAATTAAATGAACTCGATGAATGAAAACTATTTTCTAATGATATTTTAATTCAAAAAGACGATAACATGTATATACCATGTATTTTTATAGTCAATACAAACTATATAGTTGCATTAAAACGCATTAAAGAAGCATATAGTTCCACCTATGCACTCTTCACTTATAGCTTATGTAGAAGATTCAAAAATTTTCTATAATAAATCTTTGAAGTACGCCATCACATTGTCAGAAACGTTACTTAATAGTTAATATTCTTTTTTAATTAGTGATACATTTATAATTGGCGTGACTGAATGTAATTTCCTCACAATTATATATCAAAGTTAATGAAACGTTACTTAGCTTGGAAAGTTTACTTCGAAACTTGAGTTACTTAGATTTCTTAGGAAAATTAAAAATGATGCAATCATTGTACATCTCTAAATAAAAACTTTCTCTATAGTAGAAAAATGATACCGCAGTTTCTGCCCAATTTTTCTGTTACAAAGTAATGGGGTCCAAAAAAAAATAGCCATAAACTGTTCTTATTTTTTAGTAAGGTTTGATTGTGTTATTTTAGATTTACATTTAATTTACATTTAATGAATAAAGTGAATATCAATCATCGTCGTTAATCAAATAAAGAGTTATAACACCTTCAAATATTTCCGCAGAAGCACTAACAGGGCGGTATATGTGCTACTTTCGCATGCATAAATACTGTCACAATTCTATTTCCTCTTTTTCGTATATTAGAAACATATATTTCTATAGTTTTCATCAAACCAGAATATCCAGTGATTTATTCGAGGTGATGAAAACTATATTGCTGTCGTCGTCTCGTGTTAAATAAAGAAATTAAGGTTTCAAGAATGCTTTTCGATGATCGTAAAAGTTGATGTCGTATTTTATCTGACTCAACATCTTTTGTGCCTATATACCAAGAGAAAGTACAAAAGTCTGTATTACATTTATCATATAGATTACGAAATCATTAGATCCGAACGTCGCACGATTTTATTTAAAAATGTACGCATCAAAAGAAATTTTACTGAAATTGAATGGTTCGATTTTACAAGTTGTGAAATATTATACATCATGCATAAGATGTATAATCTCTGTATATATATTAGACTGTGCATGTGGTACATGAAAATAAGCATCGCCAAAATTCGCTCAAGCGCTTTCGGTGGCAGCGAAAAAGTGCATATTTCGTAGCCGCATATATATGCATGATGTAATTTTACTTTCGAACTGGCACATAGAAAATTCGTCGCGAGGATATAGTGGCACTTTTTTGTTGTAACGCTCGAATTCGCGCTGCATGTATGCGCACATCGCATGACGTCCAAAATGCCGGAATGCCACAACTACCACGTTTTCGAATCTACAATTATTTGTAAATATGTTTGTAACGGACTGAGTTCATGGTAAGATGATTTGTATTTACCCGTGTGGAATTATTCTTATGTATGTTTGTTAATGTATTGCGACTCTTGATGCAAACAATTGAAGAGGTACTCTTGTGTTTTGACGATAATGAAAATTTGCAACTCGTGTCATCTTTATAATGCGCACTCGTAAACATAATTATGCATTCTTAAAAATGTGTAATACTGGACATGTCCGCACCTTGAAATTTCACACGAGCACCGCAGAATTACGGAAGAAGGCAACTCAGTAGTCGTTAACATTCCCGAGGAAATTAGAAGAAAACCTTTTTCTTGTTTTTAATACAAGAGAGACAGTTTGTTTGCAGCAAGACGGACACAGTTTTGTTTTTCTCATTTAAAAATTATGTTAATTCACAAGTATATTCTGGACAATATTTCCAATTTTTGGTTCGAGAGACTTTTTATCCACTATACGCTAATTTTAATAAGAATAAAATTCTTAACAAATATCATTTTGTCATTTTGTTTTAAAATTTGCAAAATTTTAATTCCTATTTTTGTATGCCTTATTTTGTTACCATTTTGGTATATATAAAAGTTTCACATATACATTTGTCAGATTATGTTAAATTCTACATTGACAACTCAATCAATTGCCGCTTCTAAAAAACGGTTATTTTTACCGTATTTTTTGATATCTCTGTATCAACACGTCGGAAACATGTAAAAGTTGGTCATTTCGTTTTCTACCGCTTGAAATCTTAATGATCTCCTTTGGTCTTGTTCCTATATATATATATATATCGTGGTCGGCCTTTGTCTTTACAAGTTTGTTCGATTTAATTAAATGAAATAATATATATAGTTCCCTCCATAAAGAATGTTTACCGGTCAGAGGCTAAAATTAATGAGAAGATGGCGCATAATAAAAAGAAAAAGTAGACAAAGAAAGAAAGTCGTAGAGGTAAAGGGAATAAGCGTCGTCGGGTCACTTTTGTCCCCAAAGTGTGGTGTCGCGCTGACCCGTCCGTCCGATTCCATCAGATAAATTATAGCTGGACCACGGTCTATATCCGACTAGATGAGGCGGCCGTGTGCCCTTCTTGAAGGCCCTCGACTCCTTTCCGGGAACCCCCGGTATATAGGGGAAAGAAAAGGAGACATCGCGCGGTAGCTGCCTTATCTCGTTGGCCTATCGTGTTTCATCTCGTTATCGCCATTTGCGCGAGTCGGTTACACTCGCTCGACTCCTCGTGCTCTGCGCCTATACTACCGTCTATCTCCGTGCACCCTCGCGACGTGCTTTGTGCGTCATAAAAGTGCTCCGAGCCGAGCCTCGATTCACTGACGCATGATTTCGATCCGCACGTTCTTGTCAGATGTCATCTTTAAACATTTGTTGCTTCATTTCCTCGCAAAAACGCGAAACAAACAAAGCAAATAATGCACGAATTTATTCTTTATTACGTTCGTTTCCATAAATTTACATGTTTTAATTAATGGCACGGGTTTTACGACTTTTGCGAGATTGCCAGTGTTTGCTTTTATTTTCGTTTTCTTTTTGTTTTGCAAACAATATCTGTATTCGAGTAAACGAGAGGCGCGTATAAAATTGATATCACTAGGAAGTGAGTAAGAAATTGAAGAAAAAGGCAGTTGCAGATTTCTGGCAGATTTCTCTCTTCCGACAATCACTTAATGGTGGATTGTTTCGAAGGAAACGCGTGAAAAGTGATGTAGAGAAATCTTTCAATTTTTGATGATTCAATCAAAATATAAATTTATTTATACATGTTTATGCCTGATGCGTTTGCACATAAGTATTATTTGTTAGCCAAACCTGTGTATATTTATAATTATGAATAATATTTTAATTTGTGTGCGTGTATGCATATAATGTCACGTAGTCGTGTGATATTTTACGATGCTTTACAATCGAGTTTCAATAACAAAAATGAATAACCGCACAAAATGCTTAAATTCATATATATCGAAGCATAGAATTTGAAGGAAAAAAAAATCCGGTTAAGTACTTTTTAATATTCACTTTTTCAATGAGGAATTAACTAACAGGGTCGCATTAGATTTCCTACATTATTATTAAAAAAAAAAAGAAATTTTAATGAGCTGAATTTTCATGTATTTGTTGACAAGTAAAAAGTATTCGATATTCGCACGCATTGTTTTAAGAATTCGACGTATGTTATTGTTTTTCTCCAATTCCATTGAGTTTTTCGTTAATGCTAAAAGAAAGGAAATACATTAGAACAAGGTTCTACATGATGATGTTAGATGGCGTTACCGACTCGTACGTGGAAGTATATTCTTTCTTACGAAATGCTTGCGGGGGTGCTACTGAAATATAACTGTTTGCAACTTGCCCGAGACATTAAAAATAGATAATGTATACTCGGTATATGTATGTATACAAAGTTCGGAAAGTAACTGCCATTAAAATTGTAGTAATGCATAATAGTAGTGCACCTCCACTTGAATATAATTTATTAAAATTTATTAAAATTAGAAAAGTATTTTTGAATCCAAGATCAATTAATTTAAAGAAAGTATTGAATGTATGACTTTTTTAAGCTAAAATTGAAGGAAGACTAGTACTGTACCTTACAAACACATTAATGTCTGAAAAATTATAATGTTTAGGATAATTAATTCCGCAAATATCATTTCGCAAAAGATAAAACACATAATATTTGACAAAAAGTTTATATTCAATAGTGATTAATGAAAGAGTGAACACTTCTTTATATTATGATAATGTTTTTCCGACATTATCCGTTGGTTCACGTACATCATGTATATGTGCCTGAAAGTTTGGATCGTTCAAGTTGAACAAAAATTTTGGACAACAGATTTTTTAATCTCGGTTTTAAAAATCTCGTAGTAATATACCATAATGTCAATCATGGTATATGTTTGTCATTTCTTATTTTTTCCAAGTGAAGATGCAAGCCTCGATGTGTTTTACCTGAAATGAAAATATTCGTTGGAAGAATCTCTTAGTGTTGAGGGTTTCTAAAAATTGAAAATGAAAAATTATGAAACGGTTTTGATGCCTGTTCATATTATATAATTTTAAAGATTATCTAAGCGTTAAAAAACGCATTTCAGACTATCAATAATGCGACCTCAATCAGAAATTCTTTTGTTCTGTCCTGGATATACATAAAATCGTAGGAAGTACATTGAAATGTTGACAAATTGTTTGAATCTTGTATAAATTTTACTGTTGAGATGAAGGATTGACGACGTTAAAGTAAAGAAATATCTGTATAGGTCAAGTTTACGCCCTCAATGATCATGATGGCCGCAACGATCGCAGTCATATATAGTGATGATCCATAGTGATGACAATATAAACACCTAGTTTATTATACATTAGTTCCCTAGTAGAAAATAAGACCAGTTTATGGCCTTTTTTCTGAACTCCATAGAGGCCAGAAAACTTGGGCAGAAACAGGTGTCATATTTTCTACTACGTTTATTAGAAGTATTTTTCTTTTTTCTATTAGCACAAAGCTATAATTATCTAGTGGAATCTGAAGGTTTCAAGCAAAATCGACTACACGCATCATCAGGAGCATTATAAAAGTTGGTTGACACGATTATTTTTTCTACCGGTGTTAAGTGGACCAAACGAAAATTGAGAAATGTCTAATATGCTTGCCGCTCATCGTAAAATAATAAAAACCCATTGATCGAATTTCGCTAAATAAATAAGCGATCGTCCAGCAAGAGCTTGCATCGACATACTTGTGACTCCGGGAACTAAAAGCTATAGACCACTTATGTATAAAAAAAAATAGGAGAGTGAATATAAACGAATAAAAAGGCGATATATATTGCAACGGCTGCATGCGTATTCCAAAATAACAACGATTAATTTTTGGTATAGGTAACTTTTTAGACAGTGCTGAAAAGTTATACATGGAATTGTGTGATAAATAAGGTTACTGGAAACTGCGTATGAATGACGAAGGTGCAAGATGCAGTTCAATATTATGGTATGACAAGATATATGGGTTCTAAACAAGAATGTAAACTTTCATTGTTTCCATGTTCTTCGTACGAACACAATTGTCACTAAACGTTCATTCAAAAAATCTCAAAGAAGTAATTTCATGCTGAGTGCTGCGTTTTTTAAACCGTTCGGAGCTTTCTTCATGCGTGACACAGAAATATGCACCGGAACGAAACCGTAACGTCCCTTTGCTTGTTCATGTCTTCGGCGCGGCCTCTCTTTCCGCACTGCTTACGCGTTTGTGTCGGCTGTAGAAGCTAATCACTCGCCGGAAGCAAGTTTTTATAAAACTCCCCGCGATGTATATGTTGGTAGTAGCCGCGAGATAATGCCTGTACTCGCGAGAACATAATCAAGTAATGCAAGGGGCCCTTTAAAAAACATTTGTGGAATCGGCGCTTTGGTTGGCTTTCTAGCGCTTTGGTTCGGGTTGGCGCGCTGCAGCGGAGCTTTATGCTTCTATACAACACAAATCTTTTTTGAATGGCTCTCGTGTACGAGACGGCCGCGGCGCTCGCCATTCTGCACCACCTGCCCCCCCTCGGTGTCACATAACTTTTTCCCGACCTTTCTCCATTCTCGTTCCCTTCCTTCTTCTTTCGGTATTTCATCGTCTCCCTCTGCCTATATCCTTCTTACTCTCTTTCCTCCTCCTCATTCCAGAACCGTCGAATTCTTGGCTTTTCTTTACACACAAGACGCAGCAGTAACTTATGATTGTAGTACTCTACGTGCAGGTACACTTGTCTCGAAGTACGACGACCCTTCAGCGGTGTTGATTGATAAAATGGAGGTTCAAAAATCCAACAGGAGAGACTTCCTTAGGAGTAGGTGGCTCATGAATCTTGTACCGTTTACTGTTCGAGTGGCGAGTTTCTAAAGCTTCGAGGGGTTTTGTTGTTTGTAATTAAATACGTCCTTAGGAGTAAAAATCTTTTCTGTTTGGGCTTCCCATTGTATCGGAAATGAAAAGTAGACCGTGTTGTTGGAATCTTTTTATGTTTTCTAAAACTTGAATGAACTTCTGGCATTGAATGACTTTGAAAGTGTACGCATTTTTTTTTTAGTCGGTTTCTTTTAATGTCCGTTACAAACATATTTTACGGACATTTTACGGATATTTATCGCTGAGATATATTGCATGCCTCGAAATACTGTTTTAGAAAGTGGCGGTATTGCTAGAAATATATTTATTATATTTGAAATAGTTAATACTATATGAGGATGCTTTTGTTATTTATCAAAAAATCAATCGACGCCTGTATATATATTTCGTTTAAATGCCAATGTAAAGTCTGTATTGGTTAGGGTATTCTCTGGGTCTCGTGTAATAAGGTACTTATATCGATATTGCGCTTAATTCAGTGATGAAGACTTTATATGTAATTTTATACGTAATGTAATCTAATGGAGATGCGAAGAATATTTTAGAGATTTTTCAGATTATTATAGCAATTTTTACATTTACACGTTGAGAATATAAACTTGAACCTTTTAAAATGTCAACATTTAAAAAAAAATGTTAGATATAAATAATTATACTATTATTTCAATTTTATATTCCTTTTTAAAATCATTCAGTTTTACCTTGAAAACGAGGAAACTTTTCCACAGAGCAAATGGTTTTCGCGTAGTTTCACATTTTTATGAATGAAGTTTACCCAATACGGAAACGTCAAATTTGAGTCGCAGTCAGAATACGACCATTCAAAAAGATCCAGTTTTCGAATGCAGTTCATTGTTAAAAAGTCAGTCATTGTAAATTTTTGCCTGGCTACGTACCGAGAATTGGCGGCACGAATCGTATTCGTATTTTTAACCGACATTGCACCTTCTATTTTTCCCAGTGTTTTCGTCCTCCTCGACTAGTACCTTTTTCTCCATTTCCGACACACTTTCCCTTCTTATTTCGCCACACCTCTTTCTTCCAGCCGTTTTCTCACTTCGGCTTATTACTGTTGACGAAAATGTAAACCGAGCATGAAGAAATTGTGTGCCCCATGTGAAATTTATTGCGACCTCGCCCCATTGTGCGAAGACTACAATTAGACCAACGTCGGCGCGGTACGGTGAAAACGTATATGTGTCCGACACAGGATACGTCCCGACGAACGTTGAGGCGTGGTACCTTTTCGGACCTGAAATTCCGGCCTGGGGGGTGTAGGGATAACCCAGCGGTGGTGGACAGGCAAGAGGACGGAAGTTCCGCAGCGCGATTCGCCGCAGCGATGCGAGAAAGCATATATAGAAAAGGACCGACGTCCTTTGGCCGCGGTGGTTTTCATGCCTGTCTCGCCTTGCCGGCTCTCGAATTACACAAGCGCACGCTTCTGCCTCGGAAAATCGGATTCAATATATTTGACGTCGCATTATACGAGGGTACAGAGGTGTCGAGCACGAATTTCGGGAATCGCCTTTCAATGCGCGTGGCGGCAAGTGGATTAGGGATTTAATAGTTTTTTGATTGTCAACGACTCGTGGTCCTGACAAAAGTCGTGACGAAGAATATTGATTAACACGTCTGTTTTTTGTCGGTGAATCCGAAACGCCCAGAACATTGTCAATGGACGGGAATCGATTTTCATCGAGTCTAAGTGTATTTTGTACTGTAGTCGATCTTGACTTTTTATTACTCAATTGAATATAGTACGGTCCATAGAGCGGACGCATTATACGAGTACTATTACAATGTTCCTGAGAGTGGTCCTTGATAAAGTTATAAATGATACGTATACTCAACGTAATACAAATTAATATATTGACTTGAATACATACACGCACACACACATGCATATAAGACAATTAGCGATTTGATAATTGGCGAAGAAACAATTGTTGGTTTGTATTAAGGTTTTACATTATGAGTAAAGGTAAAGAGTAAATAAAAAATAATAAAATAAAAATGTTGAATTATCAGAATAATTTCCAACAGTCGCTTTAATTCGAGGTTTTCACTCGAAAGAGTATGATATAATTTAGTCCATACTGTAAATTAACATAACGCTCATTGTCTTCGATACGAACTTTAACTCTGTGAGATAAGCAACGAAATAAACATTTTCATAGATATACGAGTGGCTATCTCGATGGCACGATTGTCAGATCTTTGGATAGGTATTTATCTTCTTTTACATATATACTGCACAATGATGACTCGATGTGTGCGTGAGTCCATGTGTGCGTTCTTGTGTGTGTCGTATTATCGGCGACGGTTGTTAAGATGACCTATGCGCCACCATTTTTCTAAAGAAGGATGGATAGTGGTTTTATTTTCATGCATCGTATATACCCACGCTCAAGAAGTTGCCAAGTGGACGATCTTTGGCCTGCTTGCTTTATTTATGCTATTATCCCGCTATCGATTCGACGATACAATCGGTATTACGCGCCCCCTTGTTCTATCATGCAGTCTAGACGGACGGTGACTTATGGAAGACAGTTACCGATTTGTATCATGCAAATCGCCCAGAATCGAGTAACGCTCGAATAAACGCGGCAATGTTTTAACTAATCAATGGACATCGTATATAGCAACGTATCCGTTCGACATGTTAGCCATATATATATGCGAGTAAAATTGTAGCAGTAGCGTAGACTGTGAAAGCATATATATATGTATAATAACTATAAATATTACGAATCTACGTCAAATCTACGAAAATCTACGTTTTAACTTTTGATATTGTGAAATCCTAATGCAAACAATGTAAATATCGTTATACTTAAAGTGTTATAATTAGCAAATTTAGACATATTCAAATGGATATTCATCTTTGAATTGAAGGCATTGACAATCTCCAGTTTTGACATTAAAAGTTCAAACATTATACCAGCGTTCTTTAAACCGTAAACTCCATGATGGACAGACGGAGGGAGGTAAAAAAGTGTCGTTTTAACAAAAGAAATAATTGTCAAGAGTATTCAAATCACTTGTTCTTTATTCTTGTTTTATATTATTTGTTATTAACAAATACGAAATAGCGTATGATCAGAATCTTTTTCAAGGAAATTACTAGAATTCGTACTTGTTAAGGAAGGATACAGGGATATTTGGAGGACTTTCATCATGAATTTTTAGAAACGTAAAGATGATGATGCGACACGTAAAAAACTATATTATGATAATATAATATACTTTCTAAATTTCTTAAAGTGAAAATTGAGCAATTCTTTTAAAAGAACGAACCACGAGGAGTAACGATTCTCCTATTCACTTTACAAAGAATGATATAGTGCTTCTATTCAACAAGTTAATATGAATTATAATACATCATTATCCTTAATGTCCCGTAATTAAACAATGAAGCAAATCTTGCTTTTCCAGTGTTGATTTTACTTATTTTAGAACTGCTTGAAACGGAGGAGGAAACTGAATAGTCATCAAACGGATAGTCAAATGTATTTCGACTTTGCCACTTTGTCAGTCAACTATCGGCAGGCATAGGAACAAAAGTGGCCCTGGGTTATATATCTCCATTTTCATCGAGATTCAAGATTTCCGGTTTGTTCGCTATTCCTATGGGTGATGGTTTTAAAAGAAGGGTTCGAATGGAACCAACAGCGGAAAATCTGTCATAGCGACGTGTGAACATTTGACTCCTTTCGCAGGTAGTTGACAAATTCTCATCATTACGTCATTTGTCAATCAGCCACTTTAGTCTCTTGATCATCGTAGGTGGTAGATCATTTGAAATGAGAGGAAGGCAATATCCCTTCATACGCGTATCGAATTTCAGTTTCGCATAAATATATAAGCATTTTAAATAATTAATTTCGAATACAACAGATCAAAGCCGAAAATTAAGAATTGACGTTAAATACAATGTCGAAAGGGAAGAGAAACGAAGATGATTATTTTTTCAATTTGCTCGTCCCACGGTTCTGGCGCGATCCTTTAACGTGTCCGAAGCGCCCCAGTCGAACACTACCTACACTTGCAGCCTTACGAACGCCTTTACTTTACCAACGACCGACTGCAATATTCCTTAATGTACATCGGCGTCGTGGTCACAAGGAAGATGGACACGCAACTCCTCGCGCATTAGTGTCGCAACGGAGATGAACCGCGTGTGAACTTCGAGAACCGACTTTTTTCTCTGATTATGCATTCGTCAAAATATTTAAATACGTGTCCCTTAAAAAAATGTAGCGAGTACCCAGAAGTTCATTATGGCTATTCAAATTGTCTTAACAATTAGAAGGAAATGCAAGGGGATTTATCATCCCTGAGATGATTTTATTGACATTTGAAAAATTTTGCCGAGTTCGAATAAGTTTTTACAACGAAACTGCTCTTATTTGAATAAAAAAAAAAAACATTATATTGAATAGACTGCTCTGAACAAGGATGTATTCATTCAAAGTAAGTCCCGCCGTTATTCCAAAATACAGCTGCATTATGTAACTCAGATACAGTTAACGTCAGATTGAAAAATTTCAACAATAATTGCGTCATAGAGTAAAGAATGACACTACAGGAGCAGAAACATCAGTGTAATATAGATATAGTTGCAATCATTCAGAATTGGAATAGGAACAATAGTTTATCGAGCATTTAGTCGGAAGTTTACGATATGTTTTGAAGTATCATCGGTATGCAAGAATCATAAAGCGCATACATTCAATTAATAAACTGAAGAATACGGTTTCGTAGACATTTCTGCAACTGCTTCATCGCCAAAAGAGTATCGAAGCGCTGCAGGGCGACCCCCCGAAGCTCTGTAGACGGAGCAAAATATTCTTTAATTTTATTACCGGCTGTAATATGGAAATTTCCCAGTCGCGGTTATTAGGTGTGAATTGAATTATAGCGACGCGTGGCGGTGGCGAAGTCTCGTCTTATTTATGCTCGAGCCGATAGGACACGATTCGCATATTAGTATTCTCGTGTAATCCGGAGCCGTCGCCGGGGTCGGGTCCTTACGAATTTAAAGTGCACGGTCGACGCGCTCGTCGATCCGGTAGCCATAATTTGTCGATAGCTTTTATTGTCGCGATGTAATTTATTATGGAATCCGTGAATCAATGTTAAGAACTATAAATGAGAATATTTCATGGAAATATTTGAAGCCCATTCGCCTCCGTTACGCGAATGTCGATTCCTCTCTTGTCTTATGGTAGATAATGTTCATGCAGTAGTTCGTTGGGAGCATAAAAGCCAAGGTGACGAGTGGTCAATTAAAAATTATTGGACAGAACAAATCAAAGGGAGCGGGTTCAATGCTTGCTTGTTCAAGCTCTGGCTGGTTTGCATATATACATTATTTGTCTAATTCCTTTGGATCACAACTACAAGTTGGATCACACAAGCATACAGTCAAATTAAAGGTATTAATTTTTTTTATATAGGATAAACTATTAAGGAATGTCCCATAAACCCCAATGGAGGTTATTCATTTTTTTTTTGCTTCCTAGATATCGATTTTTCCAACTCTAAATTTATATGTTAGCTCAATTAGAAGTGTGTCCAATTTGACTATTATGCCGCCGAAAATTTGTCTCTGCGCGATAATCTTCTAAGTAGACAAATACCCGTTTGATCTTTCGAAGTTGGACCTCCTGCTTTTTAGGCATTTAACTAATTGAGAGCATACCTTACCTGAATCGTGTGGTCCTTCTTGGGAAAACTTGAAGTGTTTACTAACGTGAAAGTTCCAAGACCGAGGGAGCAAGCGCTTACCCAACAGGTTCTTTTTTGAAATACCTTTAAACGCGCCTGCCTGAAATACTCGCTTCACTGCTATTCTTAGTTTATCGGTTTTTAATTGAATCGCATATCTCCACGATTTTTGCACCTTAATTATTTTACATGCAATTGAGGGGGTTCTAAAATACATATACTATTCAGCGTACACATATATAAGTCAGAGGGATTTTGACAAAATAAAAGTTTTAAAATCTTATATGGATCTCAACGTACTAAATATATCTTTAAAGAATGGATGTGCGAAGCAATCGATACTTTTGTTTTTCTGGTAAGCTCCGTGACAATGAATAATACATTTGTCTAATAAGGACCCACACCAGTGGGCTCGGAACATAAACAACGTATTTTTATTAAATAATGCAACCACGAGAAGGAAAAAATTGAAAACATCCAACTATAAGTCGGATGACCGTAAAAGACGGATATCTTGAATTTAATTACATACAATTAAATCGGTCAAGAAAATTGATGCAATATCAAATACCTCAATATATATATATATATGTGTGTTGTTTCTTAATTTGTTGTAAATTTTACATAAACATTTTTGTTTCGAATTTGTTTATTCGAAGATGTTTTCTAGAACACTGGTGAGGACTCTTCGTACTCCGACATGCCGGCAGTTATGTCAGAGGTACAGAAGAAGCCTTAATTCTAAAGGAACCTAGACAGAATCGGCTTGTTTTTAATTGCCGCCTTTATCGCTAGAGCGGGATCGTGACAGAGAGTGGACATAAATAAAAAGAAGCAGGATAGTATTTCGAAAAAGCGAACAGTAAGAGGCTCCCTACGGCTACCGTTGACATATCTACGCGGTAATAGCACTATAGTATATTCAAAGTCGGTATATTTTTGGAAAACGAGCTTTTGCCAACAGTAGGTGGAATCCGGTGGAATCTAGTCCCACTCGGTAATTTTCGTCCGAACACGTGATCACTGTGGATTACATTCCCTTTACCAATAGGAACGTGGATGCAGGATACGTGGGGTCCAGGCGCGGGGCACTTTTAACACTTTTATAAATAAACATTAATGAAATATTAATTTAAATTTTAGCATTTATAAACATGCACAGTCAATGAATTTGTGATCCGTAAGATATCACCGAAAAAATCGTTTAATTGTTATCGAAATACAATAAACAAACATATCCAAAAACATTTTGTCTTCAGAAAAAATACTTGACAGTACGAACTCAACGTACTAAAATCTTGAAAAGTAATTGAAACTAGTTTTAATTAATTTGAAGGTATCAAAAATTAAAACAGGGTATATCAATAGAATAGAACACATCAGAATCTTACGAATATCGTTCTACTCTTCTCTAATTACAACATGTGCAAATGGTACTGTCAAGTACTTTTTTTGTAAACAAGTTTTTTTTTACTTTTGGATGTCATTTTACATTAGACATTAAACTAAAATGTTTGTACAACACATATACAATAGTAATTTGTGAATTTCATGAAAGCCAGATGCTGCATGCATTAACAGTATGTTCATTTTTGATTCTTTGGGTTCTTCCGAATTGCGACCATCGCAGCCCTGATTTCGCCACGCCTATTCGTACCCGTATTAGAGTATATATCATCAGATTGTTGAATCAGGAACATTTGTTTTTCGTACCTGACGCATTCTTTATGGTCTTAACGCATTACGGTTTTTGATATTGGGCTATTTTGATATATATCATATACGAAGTCACATTTAGAAATTTTACCTTTGTTATATTGCTGTCAAGATGTGGCCACAAATTACCGCCCATTTTAATATTTCTTTACAACTAATATTTATAACTGGCAGATGTTTAGAAGAATATTTTGAAGTCATGGCATGGTGTTTGGGCCTGCAGATGCAAGTCGACAACGGTTGTTTGGGCTCGTAGATTCGTTACTGTTAATTTTTCATGCTATATACAAGTATCATTTTGCTAAACTTTAGAATCTAAACTGAGGCTATCATAAAGACTTTAATAAAAATAAATTAGTATCTAAACTATAAACTATATCCATAACTACTGGCTAACAACATATATGGAGTGCGGCCTGCGCGGATGCAATTTCATGAGGGGTCATTGGTTAAATCAATGGCACGCAAAATGTTCGAGAATGGTCCCTCGTCATAGTAACTGGATCGCAAAGGCCCACTAAAATAATTCGCCGCAATTAAAGTATAATATTTTGCATAATACTTGAAGATTATTTAAAATAAATGTAAAGGTTTTGTAACTTTAACGTTTATTATTACATGCATGATGTATATATGTGAAATATTAATTTTATTGCTGAAAAATAAAAGATAACATTCCAGAGTCACTCAAAAACTCGCACACGTACGTAAGGTTTATAAGTGAAGGAAAGTATGCAATGGAACAAATGTGCCGCTGCCCGAGTTTAATGGTGTTATGGGCGGTCGGTTGTGAGGGCGCGAATTGCGAATGCCCTTCTCCATGAAACCGCATTCAACGCGAGAGAACTCAACTAACACGTAGAAGTTCCGTGCCCTGTTTTTGTTAAGCGGCGGCTTCGGTTTCGCATAAGGAGAGCAATTAATTTTTAACCCTGCGTTGAAGGATACAGTTATTAAGTTTTCCAAGTTAATAATTACGTTTCTTACCGTTCCCTCGCGAGATTAGCTCCAGCTGGTGCCTATTTGATGTATACTTTCTAAATTTATTCGGGCAGTTCAATTATATACACGATTTGAATTATTGGATTCCCATATACGAATCATATTAAGCCGTGTACTTTTTTGAATGATGCGATCACTCGAATATCTGTGCACTGAATCAATCGTGGTTTTGCATACGATACTTTAAATGACGTCCAAGAAAAACTAACATAATTTTTAACGTTACATCAAGGATATTAAACGAAACTCATGACCTGTGAATATTTTATATAAGCACTTGGGTGTTTCCTTTCAGCCAATAATTTACAGGATTTAAAACGAATCGATACGATAAACGATCCTCGATATATATGTATGCCCGAAAGCTTGGCTTTTTAAGAGAGCCGTGTTTACCGTTCAATTTTAACGACGAAGTTTAGGTGCTGTCAAAGGAGACTCTTTAGTGGTCCGGCGTTATTCATCCCGTGAATATTTTGATCTCCTTGTGGGAGAAATGCACCGTCGACCTCGTTTAACGGGACGCGGCAAGGAAACATTACGACCCACTCGTTTTGGCAAATGCGCGAAAGCACACCCCTCATAAACATTCCCAATAAATACTTTCGATGCCTACCGTCGGCCACGTAAGTGACGCCTACGTCATACCAAAAATGCCACGAATCGCGAATGACGTTATTTCAAAACTAATCCAAATTCTCCACGAATAATTTATAGAAAAAGGAACGGAAGTGTTTGTAACATTGTGACGAATTGCACATTTCAATTCCGTAATCCGTTTACTCATGACACTTTGTCAAGGTGGCGTTTACATCGCGGAGAATCGTTATTTTTTGCTACGATTGACGTAAAGCTATCAATGAATCCGATCTTCAAGATGATCATCATTTTATAAACGCTGCTCGTTAATTTAACAGCTAACGGATTTATGGCCAATAAAATCCTCCGAGTACGTAATTTTGTTCCGTATCATTAGCGAATACTCAATGTTATTCATTTGAGCGTTATTAAGAGATGTACAAACGGATCATGCTGATAGCAAATCCTTTAATAAAATAAGAATAAAATCTTTTAAAAACCGGTAATATTCAGTTACCGCCTTTTATATCGAACAATGTTGACCTCGTCTTTCGATAATCCTGATTTAAGCACGATCGTATATTAAGCTAAGCATCGCGAAATTGAATGGTGGAATCAGCGACAGGGCCCCCTTTATTGCCCGAAGCAAAAAATACATTATATGCCCGGCGTAAAGGTTAATAAATTTCTTAGATAAGTAGGGTCTTTTTCCGCGTCCCTTTCGTTTACGTTTCATGCCTCGCGAATAAAGTGCGTTTATAGTGTTAACATCGAAAACATTGTAACTTCACGGAGCATTTACTTTTGTGGGAATTGAAACTGAAAACAATAGTTGTTTTGTCAATGAAATGAGGGTAATAAAAAAAATATAGAATATTATTTTTCATATTTTTTTTTGCGCCCATGGGCTTTCTCGAAGGGCCAAATAGAGCTGACGGTGAAGTATAATCAGCAATAAGCATATAACTTACAGTTGAATGTTTTCAACACGAATGGATGCCTATGCTTGTTTAATCCCATTCTAGATCCAAGTAGTTATCAACTGCTAGTTGTAACATTTTGTTATTCTCCAACGATGGAGATTAATTGTGAATGAAATTTAAGCCTCTTTACCACTGACAACTATACAACATCGGAAGATCAGTTGATTACATGCAACAATGGCGAATATAAGAGCCTTCATTCCACTACACATTCTATCCACTTTGTTTCTAAATTTAATACAGACTTTTGTGAACTTATATGGAGCTAATTCGCGACAATACCTGCAGTTCATGAAGGTGGACCCTGAACCACCAGTCGTACCAGGTCGAGACCTGGAATCGAATCAGGGGCTACTATTGTCTGATTACGGATCCAATATACAATTCCTGTGTATATGTACTTAATACAAACATTAGTCGAGTGTTAACATGGGCTATTCTATCGTCATCATTTTAAAATCACGATTTATTAGATTACATCTTTAGATCGCACGATTATTTTGATGCATGTTGATCGGCACTTTTATGAAATCCAATCGGACTGCTGTTTTTACGCATTTGCTTTATAAGAGCTTACGATTTCCGAGTTTCCTCGATAATTGCAGCATTGTTACACAAGAGCGCCAAGAGACCCAAGCACTCCAATGGTTCTAGAAGTGCCGCGGAACACTCTCACGCCTAAACAACATATCTTTCGATTATTATTATGTTCTGCCAGTCTCGGGACCCGTTATTAATGCGACCGAATCAACCGATACTCATTCCGTACGCGTCTTTAGATACGAATCTCTCCGCCCAGCCAATCGGATCGAGCGCGTCCTAAACCTGTAATTACCATTTAGCCCACCCATAGTGGGTGCGCGATGCGAACGGACCTAAATTTCAATTTAACGTGCATTTTTATACCTAGAGCCTTCGCGCATCGGCTTCTAACAGTTCCGTTCGTGGAAAGGCCTAAAAAACGGCGAAAAGCGGGTAGCTTACCTCTGCGAGACTGGTCAAGGGAGTTCCTCGTTTTCAATGTATTTTTTACATTGTACAAATTCCACTATGCTTAGACTTAAGATTTAGCGAAGCACCCCCTCCGTTTGGTGATGATGCAAACCATCTTCACGAGTCTAGAGACTGGTGTAACACGTCCAATACATTAACGCGTAATGAAGTTTTACCCCTGTATCCTAGAGGTTTTCTTACCGTCATCTGTTATGATTAGTAGCGACATGAAATCCGGACGCCGTATTCCGACTATATTCGTATTATTATCGTAGGCCCCACAAGTAGTCGATGACTCGCATTTTGTCCGTGCTCAGTCTTCTTTTCAGGACACAAGCCTCTTATATTCTTTAATGCATCGCAGGATAAAATGAAATCACGTTTCACAAGTGCCAAAGAGCTTTAGACGAAAGCTGCGAAAGCCATTTAATGTCTCTTTCAACAATGCTCACCTAGGATTATTGATTAGTTGGAATGTCTTTTCATTAGTTAAATCATTGATTTTTTCGTTCTGTTTCAGACGGTGTCCAAGAATTTGCCAGCAGAGCAACAGTGAGTAAGCCGTTTTACTACGGCCTTTTTTTTCTTTATTCCACCTTGAAATCTTTTCTCAAAATCACGTTCTTAATAATTCAATTAATTAGAAACGCTACTGGCGATACTTCGTTGATACGCATTAATTAGTTCTTGATATGGGGACGCCGCGTGTTGTACATTAACTATGATATATATATTAACGACTTTATTTCTTAAAATATCTATTTAAATTTATTTTTCAAATTTAGTTGTACACCTCTGGAACTTTAAAATTTCCTTTTTGAATTAAAATCTTATATTGCGTTTTGATTATGGATTTATTTATGCCATGGTTGCTTTCACTGTAGTTTTTGAAATTGTATAGATTTAAATTTTGATTTTTGTTAATCTTTTCGAATATATTGTAAAAACAAGCGAGGAAAAAATTAATTTTCAAAGGAATGGTTTCAATATAGCGGATAAAATATTTATAAATAAAAACATATTATCGACATATTAGGTCCTATTGTATCGATATATTTTCAGAAAATTGCATCGTACTGCAGTACACCATTTTATGATTTAAGTTAAGGTCTCAATTAAATGTACAATTGTATAAACTTTTCTCGGATAATACAGTAATTTTGTATCATTATCAAAGAAATTTTATAGCGAATAATTCAGTTCTTTTCTACAATATTTGAATGGCTCTTGAATATTAGTCTTTCCGAGCCCCTTTTCATATTTAATGTTGTTTTAATAATAACTAAACAGCATTTTAAGATTGTGATTAATTTATTGAATGAATTTAAGTAGTTCGGTATATGTTTTCAGGTTCACGACAGCAACGCTATTGAAAAGGTTTCCTAACCTCAAATATGTAGTTGACCTGACTAATACTACCCGATACTATGACAAGATGGTAAGTTCATTTTTATCACATTTTTATCACAATACAATTCACGCGTTTATACTCTAGATTTTATCTATGTTTCATCGAATGTGAATATCTTATTATAAGGTTATATTTATCTTATTATATGATTATAAAATATTTATCGGAATTTATTAGAATTATTTTATAGAATCATTAGGATTTAATAAAAAATGCATTTTCTCATAAACAATTTGTTTATTGGGAGGACGAAATTAGCAGCTTTTAATTAAATTAAAAATACCAAACCACCTAAACTCATTATGCAAAACATGGTGCAAAGGAATCTCAATTGGATATCTTTTGTTTACGTAGCGATCAGTCAAATTTAAATTTAAATTTAAATAACTACATAATCAAAATAGTAATTCGTTTGCGTATCGAGCAGATCGCTCTCATGTTTTAAGTGCATTCTTAATACCTCGTTAAAGAGACACGCCTGCTTATCCTCTACCGCGAGCTGTCAACATCTGCATTCCTTGATCCGCCAGATATGAGGTCCTCTTTCCCTTTTCCTCATAACCTTTTCATGCTCCTTTTATTTTGCGTTAAAATTCTCTTTCTACGACGTTGTTCTAAATTTGAACGTTGACGGTTTCATTTATTGCATTTAATGTAGCAAAGTTCATTTTCAAATGATTATAATTGATTCCGAAATTGATAAAAGAAAACATCACGGTTCGTTTACAGCGAATGGCGCAATGCCTTATCTTTAATTTTGATTAAGGCAAAATTGCATTACTAAATTCCAATTTGACCATTAGTTTATAACAGCAATGAATAATGAATTTGATGTTAATGGTACAAGAAATTTTATAAGTTTTATGTAATTTTAAACTGTTGAATGTTTTTTTTTTGCATCGGTTTAGCTAATTTAAATGTAGAAATTAGATTAGCAATAGATTTTAATTTTATGTATTTAAGAATCTGCTAAACATAAATAAAAATAGAGTAATATCAGAGCGATTCGTACCTTATTTGAATGTTTAATTACTCCTAAGGTAAGGCTTATCTCGTATACTACAGTACAATACTTTATTTCTTAATATCTAAAGCACATTACAAAAACTTCGCAAATGGTGTAGCATGTCTTATTCTGCCAATTACCGAATCTTACCAATGACGAATAGTACGTTAAAAAATCCACTGGTCATTTGGAATTTCGTCTATGACGTCACGCAGTCATGCTGAGCCGATGATCGTGAAGATGCTGATGATGAAGTGTACTGTGTAGTTATGCCGCCATCGGCGTTCTTTAAAGCGTTATCTTCATCGTTCGTCATCATTATATCTTCATCGTCGTCAGCAGCATCTTTATACAGTTGCGCTACACAACCATAAAATATTATTTGATTTCAAGTTTATTGTAGGCGGGATCAAAACAATATCTAATTCCCACTTATTCATATTTGCTCTACTATCATTTCTGATAATTCGCATCGGGTTCCTTCGATATCCAAACGATGGGAGGTCAATTCTGCCTTTATTATACGCATTTACGATCGAACCGGGGGACTCTGGTAATTTGTAGGGTGCTTCGGAGGCTACGGAATGCTAATGAATTTAATATGAGATTTCTGGAATGGCCGCTCTGTGCGAGATACGCGAGTCTCTTCGCGATATATTAGAAAAATATGCGAGGAACTGCCTAAAGACTGAATTCTATGTTGAATTAGCGGGTAATCAATTATTTCACTTGGATCTTCAAAAAGACCGGCCCCGGCCGCCCCTCTTATTTTCGTTGTTTATTCAGTTTTTTTCTAGAATATTGTCTATTATACTTTGCAGTTACTCTACGCCTATATAGGGTCTACAGGACGGAAATAAATGTGAATACAAGCTTCAAAAGGACCTTGTGAATTCGTGTTTTATATATTTCTTTCTTTCTTATTATACATATACATATATATAAACCACAAGTTTTTTTTTTGCATTTTGTTCATTCACAACGATTAGGAATTGATGTAATAATTCGAATATTTTTGTTACATTCATTTAAGTCTAGAACAATATATAAAAATAATAATTAATTAAAGTCTAGACAATTACCTGGTAGAAAATTTAACGTGGCCTTTCCATGGCCACGTCTCCAGAAGCCTGGCGCTCGCGAGACCATGTCAATTTTTTTACCATGGATTTGAAAATTGTTTTAATGATTGGTTATTCAGTTTTTAATTGGTTATTAAGTTTTAAGTAACAGGTTCTTAATCACGTTTAAGCATTATGCCAACTTGTGTTAGATTAAAGATTCTCTTGACATTTCCAAAAAATGATGTTGAAAAAAAATATTAAAACGTTTCTATAGTCTAAATAAAATGACATCATTATTACAAGATACAAACCTATGCAAAAGTTTGCCCAATTGTGTTTGCCATATGATACATAGAACTCTTAAAGGGATCAAATTCGAGAGAATATGCCGCGGAAACAAAGGACCTTCTTAACGAGATGGAGAGATTTTATCGCTGTTACTTGGCTTTTCGTCCGAGCCTTTATCTTTATATTCATTAATATAGATGGCGCTCAATGCCCTCGATTTACTGCCAAAGTAGGATTGTGTACATTTAATTGAAGTCGACGAAGATTCATCATGTTTTCGTACAGTTTTATTAGGCAATTTTTTCGGCCAGGAAGAAAGCTTTTATGGATTTGCAAGATTTCATACAGATAAAGTTGCGAGAGCACGCATGAAATATTTTTAGTTTTCGATGGGACATTCACTATTAAAAAAGACTTCATTTTGCTGGTTTCGATGATTTCAATAAAAAAATGATAAACATTGATATTCTCTAATAAAGTCTGTTAAATAATGAAGACACTGCTTTGTTGTATATACACATTACATTATTATTGATGGTTTATATTTAGATGGTTTTCTCTGTATATTTCTTAAAAATGTTGCAAACAGTTAAAATCGACATTAAAATATCTTACATAATTGGCGGTTAATTCTGGATTATATCCTGATTCGAATAAATTCATCGCCTTGAATAAACTCTTAGTATTACAGTCAGGTGCTTATACGTCGAATGTAACGGGTTGCGGTGCAACAACCTGTATCTGGGTACATTACATGTAACAAGAGTAAGACAGTGATTCATAATACGAATCTGCGAGAAAGAGAAAAAGGTAGAAATCGATTTGTCACTGGTGGAATAAACAATGATTTTAATAGAACTGAATCGGGATGGTTTTTATATTCCGATTCTCGCCGATGTGATTGAGGGAAACCGCATTGTACACGTGTATGCGTATCGGAGCTGTCAGTGCCACGTCTACCAATCAGCGAGTTATAATTGGTTCAATATAAGCCGAACAGGGTAACTTGACGCAGTGGCTCTCAAACCCCCATTCAGCACACCACGTGTTACGATGGATCGTGTCATACCTACAGGGCTTTTATTTTTTTCCCCCTTTTTCATTTCCCATATTTCTTCATGCGTGACCACGCACGATGTACAGAGAACGACCAATTTTTTTTTTTTAAATGATATTTACGTAATATATATAGACTGTGTGCATACTATAACACAAACTTACGGAAGTAATGTTGTGTAACTGTGTACATGAACACTTTGAGCGCCCTCTTTCTGGGGTGCCGAAAGTTCTCGGGTGGATTTTATGTATATGTACATAACCACACAAACTCACGCCTGCAAGTTTGTGTTAGTATGCACATAGTCTATAGAGTAGATAAGATATTGTATAGATACAAAATATACTTACATGTTGATTATTGTAGTATTGTTTCTCTATACAGAGTGCCAAGTATTAGTTTATTATATTTGTTTAAAATATATGTCCTTTTATATCCACAGTCTGAGAGGTATTGTTAATAATATATTTTTACTTGTTAAACAATCGGGGCTTTTTAAAGTAATAAATAGTAAGTATAGGAAATTAATGATGTAAGACAAATAAAACGGCACAAGAAAATCGGAAGAATATTTTTAAAATATAAAAGGCACAACCGAAACACAGTTTATAATTGTAATTAAATTTTTAATTTAAGGCAATTTCTTAAGATTTTTTTCTCATCAGGTGTAATAAAACTTGTAAAACTTTTTAAAGGACATTATAGAACATTCTTAAACAAGAACACACAAAAATTTGTTCTTAATTGTTATTTCATCTCTAAGGTTTTATTCACAGGAATTTATCACCATTAATGAAAAATCGGTACAAAAAGGCTGACATTGTCAAATTTCGCTTGCCAGCTACTAAGGGGTTACAGTCATCTTGAATCCGCCACCTTGAATTTCGACTTATCACTAACGATCCTATCTTTTAGTAGCATATTTAGGCATTCACATACAAAGATGTATCTGTCAATCTGAGACTGGCTTTGAAAAAATATACAATAGGCGTAGTTACTATTTCCCAAATGATTTGGTTATTATTTCTAACGTGCCTGGTTTTTAGGTTTTTTTTATACTTGCATGTTCTTGAAAACACTTTAATAGGTGCTTTTTGGAGGTACATGGAGTTGAAAAATGAAAGAAAAATTGATTCATTGAAAATCACAAAGCGTACTATTACCTCAATTGTAGTAATGTCGGCGGGAAGTCAATGATTTGCTATTATCACAGTGCCAGCAAGATTGAATTAATTTTTAATTTCAATTTACGATTTGTCGTACGTACAAAAGATATGTACATTTTCAATCCAGTCTAGGTATTAAGGAAAAATAAAAAAATGCATTCCAATCTCAATTCGTAAAAACAGTGATAATTATATTTTTTATCTTTATTTTATTTTACTTGTAGTAAAAAATTTGAAAAATCCATTTTGATATTCTGATATTGTGGAAACTGAATTTTTCTACTTGATTAACAGTATTACGTAGCTCGTCGGCGAAATTCTTTTTATCGTGTAAATAGGCAAGTTGAGAACGCTATTGATAATAGAGAGGTTCATGCTTATGCATTTACCGGTCCATCGTAGGAGTCGACTGTGTCGACATGAAGCACTCGAGAAGCGCGGCTAACTCTCGTGAGTACCGGTGGTCTCTCTCCTCGTAAATCTCATCAACCTGGTTGACTTCATTCTCGCGTTCTCTCTGCCCTTCGATGTTCTCTCGCGCGAGAGCGTTAATGCAATTCCCCATCGAACCGACCCGTTTTTTACTCGGGACTCTCGCAAAAAGTGGCGTAACAGCGCATCACGTTTACTGCGACTCGAGTGCATATTTCACGCGTTGTCTGCGAAATTGATCGTATTCCAGGATTAATGTAACGTTTAAGATGAGGCATTTTAATTAGATATGTAACGAAATAATAAACAAGCAACTTTGACGTCAAGTGGTTTAAATAATTTTTTTTTTTTTTTTTTTTTTTAATATACATATTACGGTTTACCGCACTTGACAAAGAACAACTGGGGCAATGATGTTTTAATTAAAAATTAAAATCGCTTGCATTTTATTTCAAAACATTCATTTACTTTTTCCTAATATATTATCACTATGATATTATTGTTATTATTACAGGACCGTTTGTAATTGCGAGCATTTTAATTAACGGATAATTTCGTATTGGTTTTAGGAATTTATTGAGGCTGGAGTCAAATATGAAAAAGTTATGATCCCAGGACTTCAAGTTCCTCCTCTGGAAGCCGTTAAAAGGTAATTTCTTAATAATACATTATTTTTTACTACAATAATGTATTATTTGTATACAATACATATACAATACATGTTGTATGCAAACGTTCATCTTTACCCTGGTAGAAAATATGAGCAATTTAATAGGAAGTACCCTTAGAATGTAGCAAATACCTTCTTCCAAATTCTATCAAACATTTGGGCAGAAAGCTACAAGCCTATATATATACACTTAACGTAATAAATAAAAATGAGACACTTCCTGTTTTGCGACTTCTATCATATTGATACAATTATTTAACATAATTTTAGTATACCCTTGTCTCGTAAATAAACGCAAAAATACAGTTTTAAAACAGTTATGATCTGAAATTAAGTAATTTTTACCAAAATTATTATATCAAGTCGTCACATAGCGACAGCTTTTTTTTTAACCTGATAAAAATATACATTCAGATTTCTTCTAATAAATATAATAAATGTGCCTGATACTTACTTTCGCAAAAGAGTTCTCGAAATTAGTCAATGTTAGTTAAAAATTGACATTACAAAAATTGACATTACATTAGAACCGTCTATACTGATATCAGATTCTGTTATCTTTCTAAATGTATAGCTGTTTTCTTTTCTTTTTTTTTTTTTATTTCTTCTTGAGTCATATTAATCTTTTGGAGAATAGAAAGCAGTAAAACTATTTTTGAGAAGATGCATGTATGGAGAAAGATGGAAAAAGATACACGTAATATATTATGATATCAACGGAAATTGGTCGTATCGTACGAACTCGATAATAACAACGTATAGATATAAAGTTGTAAAGAATCTAATCCTGCGCGTCGTACGTATGTACGAATATGCATATTCTAATTGGTAGGCTGTATAATAATTATTGCTATTATTACGATGCATCAGAAATCGATCAGAAGATTGGATGGCCGATTGCTCGGTGAATAGGTGATAGATTTACCATCAATGCAAGCTTAGAATTTATGCGGCCATCATCGCGTTATCGAATCTGTTTCTCATGAGGCATATATATATATATGGGTGTTGCGGCGTAGAGACGCTAGCTGACGGCATCAGCATACATGAGATTCAAATCGCAAGACGAGGGCGGTTACAACGGTAGTAGCATGCCCCTGAAGAAGCGATATCCTCTGCGCTACAGGTAGCGCTGTTGTACGGCCATCAAAAGTGGCCGATCGTATAAACGAGTAGCGAATATAGGTGGTATGCGCTGCCGCGGCGTGGGCGCCCTTCGGCGATCATTGGAGCGAGATGCGAAAGAACATTCTCGAGATGCGAGAGACACGACCGACGTGCAACGCTTGTAAGACCCATGTTAACCGCCTATATCTACCTTAATGGGAACTGTATTTTACCTTTACTACTTTATACGGCGCCCGTTTTCTCATGTTTTCACTATTTATCTATCTACGGTCGTCCATTCGCACTTACAGGAGCACCGCAGCCTATTCAAATTTCTCCGGGAGAGATTGCGTGAAAATCACCTCTTGGCTATAATTATAATGTTTCGCTATGGCAGTGGGATTGAGTTATAAGTTATACGTTTTTGATAAATGATCAAATCGTAGACGATTTCTGGTACTCTCTAGGAAGCACCATTCGTATATAGGTGCACGTCGTTGGAAGAATGTTTTCTACATATGCGGTTAAATTCTGTATTTTGCCTTTATTAAGTCGGATAATAAGTGGATGCATCCATCCTGACGTAGACTGATGCATTTTTTATCTTTCATCTTTAACCTTTGTAAACGGGTAATTTCTGACGATCGTATCCTAAGTACTTTCTAATGTACATTTAAATCACATCTAATTAATTTCCGGTATGATAAAGTTCAATACTTCATTGGAGTCAGACTTTTGCATTCTATTGCTTGATGCTTAAACGGCTAATAAACATAGTAATAAATGTAATAACATAAATTTACCAAATGTATGAAAGTATTCTGTATACCGTCCAAAGTAGGGCATTAACGGGGCATATCTAATGTAATTATTTACCTGCCTGGGTTCTAACAAGAAATATCCCATCAAAAATCTTGGATAATCCAAACGCCAGTACAATTCGACATCCAGATTTTTCATGATCAGGGACTGATTTCAAGATCAACTTCCCTATCCTTGTGTGAAGCATTGCTGCATTTTTAAACGAAAGTCACGCATGTATATTGTAGTCAGAGATTATTAGCTTGGCCTGATTACAAAACAAGATGCACAAAAACTTCTGGCGTAGGTGTAAAATGTGAAAATGTATTGACAGTGCTATAAATGCAAACACGAAATATTAAAAAAAAAAACAAAAAAATGAATAACGCAAAGAAGAAAAGCGAATACAGTCGAAAACGAAAACAGTTACATAGTTGCAGGCTAATATGCATTTAATCAACGATTTCGTAGTGAATTTTATCAAGTTATTTTTTACGGAATAGTTTTTTTTCGCGCTAGTGAGTTACGAGCCTGTTTTTACCACAAGTGGCAATTTCCGCAGGCGTTAAATAACAAGAATTCTCTTGAACTTCCATTTTGAATATTTAATTAGGAGCACCTTCGTAATTCCTCCTTAATTGCAATTTGATATTTGTTTTCAAACTTGTAAGGTGTTTGTTCGGTATTTTATCGACACATAAGTTACCGGAGGAGGTGATGGAGGTAGGTTCGATGAAATTTTCTTCCTGGCGCACTTGAAGTAATGAGAAATAGTCGTAAGTTTATTTTCTAATTACATTTATAATTGCACGGGATGTCCATACGCGAGTATATATGTAGTTTTATTCTCAGGTGGCATTGGGCAAATTTGTTGTACTACTAAATCGAATAAAATCAGTGGCAATATTTGAGTCGATGAACTTCTCCAACGTGGAACGTTACATGCTTAAAAACTGTATACTAAATAAAATTTTAATCAACATGATTTGTTTTTCGTGACAGAATTCAATTACAAATGGAAGCTATTAATAAAACATTCATTACGTCGTTTCGTAGAACAATTTTCGACTATTGAAAATCACAGGTTCGAGCTTTGTATGGGGATGACAAATTAAACGGTCATTCAGTTTGCCATACGTATACATATATATTAAGAAGTGAGTACATTTTACCGAGATTTAATTTAGCAATGTCGCGCTACTCTCTCAATTCAAAATTACTGCCAATCAGTGACCATTCACCAATTCCCAATTAAAATTAGACCACTGATCAGTGTAAATAGTCAATAATTACTGATTTGGACCTATTTTCGCTGTTTTAATTCGAGAAAGTATATAGTCACAACATTACTGTGTTACTCAAATTAATTTGATCTCAGATTCAGCAAGGCTTTACAATTAAAGTAAAGTAGGATTGTGTTTATCAAAGCTAATTGATTACTATGGAAGTCCGTGGTTTAAATGAGAAGTAAATTGAAATTGCTATTCCGAATGACGTTGCTCTTATCCCCGCAATGATTGTCATAACTGCCGTTACAGTGACTAAAATACTGCCTAAAGTCTTCGTTGCACATATTCATTTAATTATTGAAAATTCAGTAAACAATAAAAAAAAAAAACTTGTCAGGACGTTGAGATTGTTTTACAGCACTCGTGAAGTGCAAGTTGTCCGAAGGTCCCATCTTTGAGTGTCTGCACTGACCATACGTGCGTCGGACTCGGAGATGGAGTAGCGTGTTAACCTTTGCACGGCGCCACATCACGCACACGCGTGCATAACCGAGCAAGTCTTCTCTCTCTCTCTCTCTCTCTCTCTCTCTCTCTCTCTCTCTCTCTCTCCCCCTGTGCCACCCTCGGTGCGAGGCTCGCATGCAAAACAGGCCCACGAACAGGCCAGCGGGCTAATTAACTGTAATAAACGTCCGATGATTTACCGAATGCCATGGCGGCGCGTTTCTCGCACGCACTGGGAATAAATGCAATTCCCTCCCCCGCGCTTCGCTAACCATCCTCATTCTTTTTTTTTTTTCACGAGAGGAACGCCACGGGAATGATTCGAATCTGAAAGGCATAACCGGGGTCATTTTCCTTTTATGCGCTCGGAAATCTTGTCGATGAAAATTGCGACTGCGAATTGCGAAGTTACGCTCCGTTAAGCGGGGACATGTTTCTGGTTTTCGGCCAAAATGAATGTAACAATCACCTGTCACTGAAAAGATGCGTCTTTTGATTTTTATCGACATTAAATTGCATTATTATTCAGTAGAAGGAATCACTAGATCCGGTGTCGTACCAAAACATCATTGTCGTTTCCTTATCGACAGCAGGGTTTGTACATCACTCGTGTGAAATATAAAGAAAAACACGAAATTCAATTTCATAGTGATCACTTTGGATTTGTGAAAACTTTGTATAACTTTGACTATAATAATTTATATTTTCAAAACAGACTATTTGAAAAATGCAAACTTCAATGATTTTAATGATCTCCTCAAATTATTTTCTGGTTTATAATTGTCAGATAATCGGATCTATTATACGTGCAACTAACGGGTTCAATATCCCAGGATAGTATAATTACAACGACATGAACTCGATATCGTGTCCCTCATCTGAATTGTATGACGTACAGATATTCAATAAATTCAAATTCAAACTAGGGGCTTCGCCCCTGCGGCCTCTGGCCGCCAACCCCACCAAAGGGCTCTGCCCCCTGGACCCCCGGCTCGCTTCGCTCGCAAGCCCTTCGGGCCTCAATAATTCAAGACACTTCGCGACTGCGGCCTACGGCCGCCGCCGCTCAGTCCATCTTTCGTAAACTTTATAAAGTTTCTATAATTT